>JAHZNE010004586.1:0-21441 GCA_027744055.1 Callyntrura sp. NNG-2020 | reverse complement strand
AACACAGCAGCGAAAATCCCAGAATGACGTCACCTTTGAAGAGGACCTCCCCTATCTTTATCAAAATCAGGTGCCATTTAGGGAAATCTATTCTCACAGAATGCCTTCTTTGTCTTTAGAAACTTTTATTTTGCTTTTTCTGTGACCACAAGAGACTATACTCTCTTCTCTGGCTCAATGGCGTGTACGCAAAGTCGCAAATATCATTCAGAATAAAATGGAAATGATGCTCAGTTTAAAAAACAATAATACACACATGTATAATAGCATGTTCGTTTTGTAAAGTTGTCTGTTTCCTGTTTGTTTGTGTTATTGTATTGTTATTGTTTTCAAGTCCGTTAAGACAGACATAACACGAGTACATAATTAAAATGCTTCCGACGCGACGTTTTGACAGTGGTTTTGCAGTTAGCTAATGCCGACTGTCGAGCGAAAAAACAGGTAGATACATAATTGTTGTATGTATTTTTATAAATAGCGCATAAAGTGCATTGTCACTCGTCTATTATTTTATGCCCGTGATCAGGGGTATTGACGTCATTGAATTTAATATTTCAATTATTAGTATCGGTGTGTTTTATTAATCATTACTAATTATTTAACTGACCTTGACAGAAAAAATCGACAGACCTAGATTAAGGATTTAAATAATCAATGAGTTCTGTTGAAACTGAGAAAGGACGGCGAATCTCACGCTCTTAGTCGGTAAAGAGGAAGCAAAATTACCGACACGATGGGTATTGGCATTGGCAAAGGTTGCTTACGTTTGTTTGGTTTGTTTACGACTTTTAATTACGAGTCCTCTTTTTTGAAGGTAAGCGGCAGGCAAGGTAGGCACAACTCAGCACCAGCTTCCTGCTCTTAGAACACCTTCTTAATAGATGAGGTGAGGATTTTACTTTATATTTAAAAATATACAAAACCGGGGATGAGTGATGACAAAGTAGCATTTAATATCTAAATAGGTATCTAAAATATACAGAGGATGCTTCAGTTCTCACAAGGCCAAGGACTTGGGGGTAATGTAGGATTCGCAATATTAAAAGTGTCTGTTCACAATGAAGTTAAGATTGATGTGGAACTTGCTTGAAAGTGACCTGACAGACGTACGTAAACATGACCTAGTACGCGGCTACAGTATGCACGGTAAAAAGAGTTCGACTTCCCATGACGCAAACCTAAGTATTCACAGAACTTACCATTAATCAACTGACAGAAACAAGTTTGCACCTTACCTTATAAGCAATATCGCTTTTTCAGCTGCAAGACGTTTCCCCCGCTTCGGGGGCCCCGAGTCCTGTTGTACGACAGGTTTACTAGGAAGCAGGTTAAGGCAGGTTTGATGTCTACGAATAAATTTTCTGTAGTTTCACTTCACACAGTACAAGTACAGCATCGGATAGTAGCCTAACCTAACCTAAGCAAGAGGTGAGCAAGAGGTATGTTATTACAGTAGAAGAATAGAAATGGAAAATTACAAATCAAACACGGGGAGAACGCGTGCTAATTAATACGAGTAAGGAGAATTAACAGTAGTTATGTATCTTAGGAGTATAGTAGGGACAATATGCCCTTAATTTGAATGGATTGAAATGGACAACCTTTCATCTTTCGTTATTCACCGTAGAACACTTTAATCATTATTGTTTCTATTTATCAAGTTTGTGGAGTCGCTACAAACAACAATTATTCTATAATGAATCTTCGTTTAAATTTTCCAATGCGTAAGACAGGAAATAAGGGAAAACCAAGAGGATTTTGAAACTCAGCTTCAAATTAAAATAACAATTTTTAAAAAGTTAGGTTTCGTGTTAGTCTTCTCACATTTTAAAAAATAATTGGCGTTAAAACTTGACATAAGCGCGGGCATAATGTTGCAACATTTTACGGTGTCTCGTGCTAAAACTATTTATGAAAAACAATTTTTACGTTTATATGACCGTTAGTCATATTGTTACATCATCGTGCCACTAGTTTTGTCTTGCAGCAGGGCAAAAAACTGCCGAGCAAAAGTTGGAGAGAATGGAAAACAATATAATGTTCTAGGTCAATAACAAGTGCTGATTATGGATGTGCAACATTTAAAAATTCCCAATTGACGTGTACGAATTCTTCAGGCAAGTCTGCTTATGTTGTATCCGTCAATATGATCTTAATGTTATTTTAAATTGCATGAAAACAAATATTATGGCTACACTGAGAACTTTTAGGACGTATAACAAAAGGATTTTTTTGCACAATGCACTTAGCGAGAAAATTATATTATTTTTTTGTTAATGCACTTAATTTGGTGCGTATTGTCTGTAGGAAGAGAATTAATTATATGGGGTTAAATAATAGACGCACTTTGTAGAACAGCAAGTTTGAGCGCGGGTAGAAATTTTCCTTGGAATCAGCGTGAGCACCTGAAGTGGGAATTGGAATGCAGCGAGAGATATGCAAAATTCTCAGCATTGTGTTTACATTAAGTGTAAATATCATTAGGAAACTATATAATTCTGATTAAAGTATTGCTATTACGCACTTATCTTAATCCAAATTCATACTATCCATGGATTGACTGTTTATTTAAATGGAAAGTGACTAAATGGAGCCTGCCTGTTACTCGATGACTAATTGTAAATAACAAGTTAACAATTATTATTATAGTTTTGTTATTACGTAAGCTATACAACGTTGTCCATAATGTTACATAACATAGCACATACTTATCATTGAAATGGTGATATCAATCATTTCCACACAACAAACGACAACGCATATACACATCAGTGTAGGAAGTGTACCATCAAATGGGAGAATAAATAAGGCGCTTTTATGTACGTGTTTATGATTTGAAGTAGTTTGTTTTACTGAGTCAGTGATACTGACAGACATGAACAGCAAAGCTAATAATATTTTATCATATGTGTCATATTTTGCAGTTATGAGTCATATGACACTATATGAGACGGAGTAATATTATATTTGGCAAATAAGGTTTGCTTTTTGATTTTTAGCAACATGAATTGCTTCGCTATTGACAATATGTGAAAAAAAATGTGATTAAAAACTGCGTTTTAGTAGGGTAACTTCTAGCTTATGGTAGTGCTTGCGCATATCGGTGACATTAAAAAGTAATTTTGCATATACTGAGTTTTTAATGAGGGGCTACACACTCAAGGTAAAATGGAATTTTGGCGCTATAAATAATGCTATTGTCGTTTCACACTGATATTCGGATTAGGTACAGTTAAAGAGGTGTATAAGGTACCTGTGTACCATATTGCAAAATATTGCCCACAGTGTTTTGACCTCAAGTGCCATCTTCGAACTCGTCCGAGCCATCTGACGTTTACTGTCGATTGGTAAAAACAGAATTTTAAAATTGCATTGCCATTTACGATTTTAATCGTGGCGGACGTAGGGAGTTAGCAAACATTCATGAAAATTCCATCAAGATATACCGAAGTGCATGTTAACAATGACTCATTATACCAAATTAATCATTCATGGAGTGCCGGTGAAATTTCCAGCACATAAGTGTACACAATAAGCACACAATGTATGATAAGTGTAAACCAAGTTAATTAAGTTCTGGAACAATATTGCTATTGATGAAGTAATAAGTTGTATTATGCACTACACAGTGCAAAGTGCTACACATGACATTATGCAACTTTAAAGCCTATAACACTTATTTTAACATTTACAATATTCAAGGCACTTTTATCTTTAGACAAACTAAAGAATAAGTATGGAAAACGTATCGTTGGGAAATCACGAAGTGGGTAATTCCAGGTTGATCAATGGTCATAATAAATAGTGGTAAAACGTGAAATTTTTAGCGTTGATCCAGGGAAAAGATCATTGCTTTAAATAAGAGAGCCGCATATCTTGTATATCCTATACACTGCGTAAATAGCGTAATACTGTTTTGTGATTGTGAGAGTTTTTATTTTCAAAAATGGAAAATGTGCAAAAGTACTAATTAGTGTCGTACTAAAACACAGAGACGTTTTATTATTACATTGATACCGACACAACACATAACAATGATGTAATTCATTGCTGGCAATTTAAATTCGTGGCAGACGGCTTGAAAGTACGCTCGTGTATGTAATTGTAATTTGTAATGTAGTAGATAAATGGTTTAATGCTACAGCTAGTATATTATTCCATTGAAAATTGGGCAGAAAATCCCACAGATATGATACCAGTTGAATTCCACAGTTGACCCGCAAACAATATTCCTACGTTTACGAGACTTTGTAAGTGAATGACATCCATTGTCGAACATGAGTACCTAAAACTTGGGTGCGATTATATATTTTTACAAGAATTCACTTTCCGTATCCACTTTGTTGACGACCATTTTAACAATTACAAGTGACATGCGTGGGAAAAAATTTGTTCCAAACGTTTTAATTCTTTTGGTCGTTTTTGTTTAGTCTCCTGCTGCAAATATTAAAATATGCTTAGATGTAGTAATTGTAGTATGGCAGTAATGGTAAAATCCAAGTGTAGTCAAAATTTGTTTTTTAAACAAATGTGATCGTACGACTCGTAGTTAGTAATGAGAGCATTAATCTTACGACGCCTTCCATAGTCGAACCTCTGGAACAATAGCTGTATACACATACATACCTACACTACACTATCATTTTACAACATATGAAACGGTAAACTAATTTTCTATGCGGTATCATCAGCAAATGTGGACAATCCCATTATCTTATTCAATATACCCGGCAACCTTGAAATTTTTCGTATTATGGGTGCTATCACAATTCGCGTTGTCTTACAAGTAGAGCTATTATGAAGTAGCCACTGAATCTTTATGAAGTAGATATTTAACTATTGAAGAAACCGGTTCGCTCACGCTTAAATGTTATACAATTTTCTCGTTCAACGTTGTGCCTATGTACGTATTTACCTATTGCATTCGCCAATCAAATGTACTGACATAATTGATGGAATGAAATGAAATATGTATATAAATATACAAATACATTAAGCAATTAACTTCTGTCGAGGAAGATGAGTACGCAGACAATTGTGGGGGTTGCAAATTGGCATCTTTTTGTTTTTAGGACAACTTAAAGAGAATGGATTGTTTGGATTATGGGAAATTATGGTACGAGGAAAAATCGGCTCCGTCTTTTTGGCTGTGTAGCATTTCATTTTTTATTGTGGGAAAGTAAATTCCATTGTTCCAGTTCTTATCTAATCATATTGTTCATCTACCTTCTGGATTATCTACGAATCAAGCAAACACAAGCCCAATTTATATTTACCATATTCCTACACAGTCATTAACTAGCAACTAGTCTCGAGGTTCATTTCGCAGTAAACGGCGATGTTACGTAGTAAATACAACCCTACTTACTAGCCACTAGGTATATATAACTAGAAACCATATAGCTGTGGCAATGGTTAATTAATCCATCAGATTGTGGAGGAACTTGCTGAAAGCAACCCAATGCCCAAGATTCACATATACGCAAAAGATTTCGTCTTAAATAACGTCTATTTACAATCGGTAAATTTGAATAAATTATCCAGGAATTGATGGCGAGCTACCTTTTGCTAAATACTAAAAACAATGGTCCAAAGTAATAATAATAATTAGCAAGCATTTCTTTTCGGGTACCAAGTAATGACTGATAAGGAGGAGCGGAGCGTGTGACCGCAGCAAATTAATCTCGGAATTTTATAGTTGCACGTTTTAATAAGTTATTAATTCGTATATTTAAAAAAATAATAACTGTAATATTATCTTTTATTATGATGTTGCTTTTTACAAAAATGAGAGTAGCTTTTTAAAAATAAACCTCAATAAGAGGTACGTAAATACTTAAATAAATTATGCAATGCTGCCATTTGCGTTTTTTCCCTACAAGCGACTAGCCAAAACGTAATTTGCTCAGGTCAACTTTGTAGCCGCCAAAGCTTGTATTGAGCAGCCTCTGTCGTAGAGACATAGAAGGCATGCCCAATCTGCGTTGTTTTCTGGAGATTCTGACCCCTCTATTTCCTCCGCCCCCACTACCACCAGTTCCGGGATAGGGTGGAAATTTAAAGAGTCCTTTGCCTTTTCCAGTAGCCGCTGGTCTGGTAGGGAGACCGGCATGACGAACATTTGGTGGTGGTGGAGGTGGATGGCGTCGTCGCTGCTTACGTTGTGGAGGTGGCGGTGGTGGAGCAATTTGAGGTTGAATTTGTTGTGTTTGCAACTCCTTGTGATACTGCTGAGGTGGGGCTGACGGTTGCGCTTGAGGATTATGAGACCGTCTTCTTCCTTGTCGTCGCCTTTTGTATCGTCCAAACGTATCAAAATCACTTTGGAACTGACCTCCGGATCCACCGCTGCCATGTTCATTACTGTTGTACGGGTTGTTGTTTTGAGATATGGGGTGGGCATTAAAGTGACTGGGTGGGCCAGAAGGAGGAGAACCTTCCTGCGGTAAAGGCCATGATGCATGGTCTCCTCCTCCAGGAGGTGAACGGCCTCTGTTGTAGGAGTTGCCGCCGTTTCCACCTCCAGGCCAACTGCCAAGTTCTGCAGATGGAGAACCATATGAAGATGGCGGTCCGCCCTCGTTTCCTGTTGGGGGATATGGTGGCCCTGGCCCTATGTTGTCCGCATATGGGGGTCCTGGTCCTGGACTGTCATGATATGATGGTCCTGGTCCTGGACTGTCATTATATGATGATCCTGGTCCCGGACTGTCATGATATGATGGTCCTGGTTTGGGCCCTTCATGATACGACGGTCCACCTCCGGGACTATCCACAAAGCTTTCTCCTTTCCAACCACCTCCTCCCCCATTAGTACTTCCACCATCATAATAACTACTACTTGGTTTGCTTTTAAAATAATTATTAAGCGCCTCCCGCAACTTCTCTCCGTTTAGCCTCCCCCGCTTATAGCTACTAGTACTTTTTAAACCACCGCTACTGGCACCACTACTGGAGCTTCCACTCCAACCCCCAGAACTTCCTGAAGTTCCCCACGGACTCGCAGAATATTTGAGATTACCGAAGGGATAGTCTCCCACAGCATTGTAGGCATACGAGTCTGGTTGTGACCATCCCCATCCATTATTGCCGTATTTCCCGGTAAGAAGTACTAGCAACTCATCCCAGTCTTGCGAACTCGGCCAGTTGTTGTAATGTCCGTATCTTCCTGTTAGGCAGGATTGTCCCAATCCGGCTTGCCAAACCACCGACAATAATGCCGTTGTCGTCTATCGCCATTACACAATACATTAACAATCAAAAGATGAACCTTTACTTTATAATTAATCTACCTTTATAGCAAAACTCTTACCACAGCAAAGACTCGATTTACTATTTTCGTCCGTTTCATCTTGTGTCGGACTGTCTATCTTATTTTCCTAATCTAACCACTAACAATAGCCACTGTCAAAAATGACGTCTTTTCTAGCCACTCTCACTTCAAGTTCTTAAGATCACTTTCACATCTCTTCTCTTCTTGGCGAGCACTCAACCACCCCATTGTTTTCTTCAAAGTTCACATCACATCCTGGTTGTTAATACCGAATACATAAGTTTCAATGGTCAGTCCCTAATTTCCGGTTTGTTCTCACACAAGGTCACGGGTGATCCGGAACTTCGCCGAAAACTAATTTTACATGTTAAAACTGTCCCAGTTGACACGTTGATTCTGTAAAAACGAAGTATCACTAACGCACTACAACGCCGTTGACTCTCCTCCCTGTGCACAACCCAATTGTTACCTAACTCTACTAGCTTTTGTGGCTCGACTACTTTAGAAATATCCTTTTTTGCACCCACAACAAATTCACTACGCAGTCAAGTAATTGACCCTGTAACAATCAATCGTACAAACAGCATTCGACTCACTAACACATCCAAACTATTTTTGAAGCACCAAAAAGTACTTGAAGTTTTAGACTCAAATAAAACACAATCCTGCACGCGTCAAAACAAGCATTTCTCAACTCACAACTTTTTTGCGATATAATCATAAATAATCAGCACATTGTTTTTCTTACTTACCAAAAATATGTATTAATAATTTCGAATTCTCTCCATTTTTCATCATATCTCCCCTTTTTTCTGATGAATGAGCGAAAATGCTGCTAAAAGAAACAAAAAAATGCAGCGAAACGGCGACGTGCATGGATGCATCATCGTCTTTGTAATATTACCTGTGTTGTGTTGTGTTGTAGATGTAGATGCATCAGCAAAAAAACAACATGCGGCATAACAATGAACGATATTTACTTCTCTCTCTCTCTCTCCTATTACCTAGTTTTCGCTGATTGTTTGCTAAAATGTGTGCGTAAACACGCAGGAAAGGCGCACACCTATCGCAGTTTCGCTGTTAAAATAATATATACATTTCGAACTCCTTTCGTTCGCTGAATGTTTGTTGTGGTTATGTGTGTAAAGCACAGTTTAATTTCGGCAGTGATGCCTACGATAATATTTTCTCCCATTAAAATCTGCCAAGCGTGGACGCTGCATTGCTAGCGCATATTTGTAATATTTCTTAGATGTTTTTTTTTATTCAGTCAGCGTTTACAAGTCCATACGCTATGTACAAAGTAGTCTAGAGTCTTTTAGGTTGTGTAGTCTCTGTTCAGTCAGACCCAATGACACGCACAACATTATTACGTGGTTTATGTAGGTGATGGATAATAATAATGTTTGGTACCAGTTTACTTTAGGTGAGACTTTTAGGAAGACGAGAGCAAAAGAAAGACAAGACACGTCTATTCTTGGTGTGCATTGTTGTTATCATCATCATCATCATCATCAACAACGTAATCATCTTTGCATAGTTCATCGTTCATCCCATCCGCCACTGGTGCTGGTAGTTGGTAGAAATGAAAACGTTAATGAATAGTGATTTGTGAGATGTTTTCTTAACAAGAAGTGATATGAGGGCATTACCATTAACATTAGCAAGATGCGTAAAGTGTGGTGTTATTCGTACTTTAGCCCGTATAGAAATTCACTTTCGGAATGTTTTTTAACAAGTAAGTAGAAAGTTTTGTATAATATTATAAAGACTTGATGATAATGAAGATGATGATGAGAAGGAAGATAAATGAATGATGCATGTAATATGTCGAACACAACGCAGCAGGCATTTTTATAAGATGTAATAGCGAATAATGCAAAAAAAGAATGCAGAAATCACGATGATGATAGGGGTGCTGAGGAGCCTGAGGATAATAATCATCGTAAGTAAGTGTACACTACATATGTAGTAAATAAAATCACCGTCATTAATATTAAGTTAGTATTAGTAGGGAATACTAAAGAAGAAATCATGTTTGAGTGTGTTTATGTTGGAGGAGAGTCTGAAAGAATCAATTAGCTCCCCTCTCTTCACCCGACGAAATGCACTTTGGTGGGTTGTGAGCGATAGGTTAATTAAATTTAATTAAAGTTTGAGGCGATTTGTAAAAAAATATATGCTCATTTTGTAGTTTGCGTTGTACTTCTTTCTTTAGACGATGTTGTATTCATAACAGTAGCGTTCGTCAATCGTCATTGTTGTAAAAACAAAAAAGATGGAGGAGAGAACAACAAGTTGTAGCGTTTTTTATTGGGGATATTAAAATTATGAGGGTATAGGTAAAAGGGAGAGGGAGAAATGATATACATTTTCTATGGGTTGTAGGTTAGGAGCGCTATCATCAGTTATGGTGGCTAGGCGTGAACTTATGTGTTTTGAATACAACAAGTAAGTAGGCACACACGCGTTTACTTACATAATTGTAGCCGAGAAGAAAAATGAGTTTTTGATTAATATAAACTATTACGTTTATGCTGATGGGGATGATGATATGCGCATAAATCAAAAATCGTAAAAAGTTTCATTAGAGAAAAGATGCTGTAATCATTAGTGTTTCTAGTGCAGCGAAAATACTTATCCAATAGTTCATCGATCAAGTTGACTGCATATCCTATACAAAAATACAATACACACCTAATCTTGGTGGGTGGGAGGAAACAACGTAACATGTGGTGATGCTTGCAAAAACACGTACCTTAAATATCCGCTAGAATAGAGCTGAGCCTAGGTACGTAAACTCTAGGAAAAAATCCCAAAAAATAATTCCTTTGTTTTGAGGGTTTATTCGAAATATTTATATGAAATAGCAATTAAAAAGGTAGAATCCAAATTGTTGGAACAGTCAACAGTATTCCCTAATTTTTAAAAACCTAATATCTATTAACTATATGTAGATATTAATGGGTTAATGTTGTAGAACTAAAATGGATAAAATTATTCGTGTCTTTGAGAAACAAGAAAACCAAAAGCAGGATTGTTACATTTTATCCCACTGCTGCTGCTGGCTTATGTTCGTTGAAAGGAATGTTAAAAGCTAAAAATTCCTTGACCAGGGTCTCCGCAAACCCCATTAACACGAAAAGGGTAGCACCATTTTAATTTTGCATCGGCTTTCAGCTTGTTCAATTTTTTAAGAGGTAATAGTCGTTTTACAATTTCTTCCTTTCTCAGGAAGAATAGTATTCAGAGGAGAATACAATAGGAGTAGTGCCTTTTGATCCTCAGAAAAAGTGTTAAAGGATACACAATCGGAGCGAAAAGGCGCCTCAGGATTTCAATACGTAATAGTGATGTTAGTCACTAAAAGTTGATCATGTATAATAAATTGCTTGTTCACTGACGTAGAACACTCCATCTGATATATTTAGTTTTAAAAATCTCCTTTCATGCTTTCACCTACTTATTTTTAAAAACTGCAACAAAGATTAATGCTTTCGTTGGTGTGATGAGATGAGACTGGTATCTTTAGCCAAATAATGTAGTTTTGTTCATGCGTTTTAAAACAAGATCATCATAAATTGCAATCAGAAGCTGTAAAGCAAGTAGAACATCAGCATATCTATTATAATAATTGAGGCGATATAATACGATACAAGAATTTAAGCAGGTAATTCCCAAAGTTCCTATTATTGTATTTCGAAAATTTCCACAATGCACCCCTGTTAAATGTTTCTTTCGTGTGAATATTACTACTTAATGAGCACATTTAACACTAATTACTTATTAATCAGTAGTAGAACTAAGATTATGCTGCCCTGCATCTTTTTTCGGCCTGGGCCATAGACCCGTGGACCAGATAAGGGGTAATCAATATGATAATTTACGTTTTCAAAAAAGAAGAAAGATTTTATTTTTCTTTTCTAATGTTTTTGTTGTCTGTGTGGAATGCATTTTATATATTGTTTGGTGATGAGAGATGTACTGACTACTGGTGTACAAAGTAAAATATTTTATACTTTTTCTTACAAATTACATGCACACTTTTTCCGTCTACCAAATATACACACGTGGGCATACTTAAACAGATAACAAATCAGAAAACAGGGATGGAATTACCCCATAGACAGACATTTAAATACTTCTCTCCCTCAACTAAATTGGGAATAGTCTACACAAAAATTATTTTTAGGGTGTACCGTGTACCTTCAGAAATTTACATGATCTGTACAAAACTATTTTTATGTTTATTGTATTCACAAGTTTGATTACTTGCAGCCTACTTAATAAAGTAAATCAGAAACTCATACAGACATATGTCGATAATAGACATAATGTATCATTCGCGTATAATACTTGCGTAGACAAACGATGAACATAAACTTCGTTGCATGAACGATGTGTGAACGCAAGCAGTACAAATTTGTTTCATTGTACAGATTATTAAATGGTAATATAATTACTATCATTATAACACACCACGTAGTATACACAGATCATAACAATATGTATTGTAGGTTTATATTCGAGGTATGCGCTTAATTTTTAATGTTATTTTCAAATTATTCTGGCAACAAATTAAAATATTTATTACTTATTATTATTATTATTCCTATTATAGTCTACTTAAACCTATGTACGTACTACGTACTTTACAATACCTGAATGTGTGCATAGCATTATGTTTATGATATTGAACATGGCATTACAGATTATTAAATGGTAATATAATTACTATCATTATAACACACCACGTAGTATACACAGATCATAACAATATGTATTGTAGGTTTATATTCGAAGTATGCGCTTAATTTTTAATGTTACTTTCAAATTATTCTGGCAACAAATTAAAATATTTATTACTTATTATTATTATTCCTATACTTAAGTCTACTTAAACCTATGTACGTACTACGTACTTTACAATACCTGAATGTGTGCATAGCATTATGTTTATGATATTGAACATGGCATACCACAAGATCTACAAAAAGATACACACACTCACAAATTTCCCACTACATTTCTCGCGCACGAGCAACGGATTTGCTTTTTCCGGCCTGTCATGGCTGATTGTAAAAGAAAGACAACGAAAATTGAAGGATTTTTACAAAATATTTTGCAGCATTTGTTGGTAAGGTCTTATGTGGTTAGCAATAAATAAACAGTTCATTCGTCATGTATATAAGCAGATCGAAGGTGCAATTTGATCGGAAAAAGTGGTTTGGTTCCCATTAAAAAGAACCAAAAAGCCCCTCATCTCACGTGATTGTTCAATCATTCATTAGCATATCTGATTTGTACACGGTTCAAACAGAGATGACCAGGGTGATACTGGGGAAAAACAAAAACCACAATTGCGCTAGCTCACGTACGCATTGCTTAACACCGTATCATCAGCAAAATAATAACGTACATGCCGAGATAGGTTTACGTAGATAACGAAAACCATAATCAACAATCTGTAATAATAACATAGCAAGTAAGAGAAATGATAATTCTTTTGTTACAATTCCAAAATAAAAATCACAACGTCGATAGTTTTGGGTTTCAAAGGATTTTTTATAAATAAAAAAATGTTTAAATGTACGCTGCACGTGTCTTGGTTGAATGTACAGAGATAACGACTGTCAATTCAAAGACAATGTTAAACAGCCCGTGTCTTGATGGATTTTTTAAAATTAAAGTTTATAGCTGTAATGTGCGTACCTAGCTTTTAGGCGGAATACAACGTGAGTAGAGGGGAGCATTGACAAAAATTATACACATCCGGTTATTTTGTCGGGAATTTATTATACTTTTGGCTTATTAGGTTTGTATCTCTGCATAATGAAGTATTAATTTGTAAATTTATGTACAGCACAACATATACTTATTACCCATATAGTACACGCAAAATACTAAATATTAACTTAACAAGGAATAAAATTTAAACTGTGATGTGATATAAATCATAAAATAAAATATTTTGTAACTTCCGGAAATATTGGTATTTCAGTACTCATATTTAGGATGTAACGTGCAGCAACTTAACTTCGCAGTGTCGTGGTCAGCACCAGCACCAAACAATCAGCAGTTTAGCGCGGTTAACGCGCATCCGACAGAACGTCGGCACAATAACGGTTGACGCTAATTTTATGTTTTTTTCTTTTGAAATTCAACTTATTTTGAACTCAGCAACATTGGCAATGAACAAAAATATTGGCAGGCCAAAATATGGTCCACACGCTTGATTCTTGCTGGTGCAGGTGAGCCACCGACCTGTCCTGTGGTGGCACGTTACATCCATAAATCTAACTAGTTATAATAATTATAATAGACATGTAAATAAATGCATATATTGCATGCAGTAACCGACATGACATGAGTCGAGTAATGGGTCGTCTGAAGAGTTTTTCATTCATGATATTAATATAATTCCGGTGTATATAGTGTAAATATAATATATATTTCTTCGCACTACTGAATTGATTATTTCAGAGGTCGCGTTTTAAGATAATTATTATTTTTTAGTATTATTTATGAACAACTTTTGTCAATGAGTCCACTGCCAGGAGGGGATATTTTAGAGTTATATATATATATATAGTCCTTTTGTCATGGATGATTGGATGATGAAGAAAAATATCAAAGGCAAGCGCTGGCATTGTCCTGTATGCCAGGTTTTCTTAAACCTTCCTTTTAAAATTTATATAACGGTCCCACAGGTAATGTCAGCGTACAACTCGGCAGATGAAGGACATTCCATGGCATCCGTGAAACGAACTAGTTGCCGAAGGAGGGCTCTCGTCCTGTGAACAACAGGAAATTAGTTAGGGTCAATCTTTGCTTATCCCTGTAATACTGTTAACAATATGTTTGCATATTTTAATGCTTTACCTGTGGTCATGAGTAAGCGTAGTGTAAGTAAAACGCTCAATGTCGCTGTGAAGCAGTGTTTGCACGGAACATTGAGATTGGACGTAGCTCACAAAGAAGAGCGCGGTCGGAGGCAGATTTTCCAAGGCGGGTAACCCTAAAAAGGTGTCGAGAAGCTCGTGGCTTTCCAAGGCGTTGAGGGCCAGCTGTATTCCAGCAAGATGAACGGTGGTATCTAACGACGTTCTCTCGAGATAACTTCTATCGTCCAAATGAATTTTGTCGAAAAAGGAGACGAGACAAGTTCTTCTCTGGTCAATGTGATCCCGAATGTTTTGTGTTTTAATGTCTTTTTCAGACATTAGATTCCCTCCGGAACCAAAGAGACCTTGCTGAATACCAAACGCAGAGGCGATGGCTTGACCAAGTTCAACGCCAACACTGCCCATTAAAAGAGGTCTAGAAAGGAAAACAGGATCCTTGAATCAACCATTAAGTCCAAATGCAAATTTAAACTATCCTAACTAAATGTAACTTACAGATGACTTGATCCCAATTGGAGAACTTTTTTCTGAAGCACTGACTCCGGCACAACAACCTGATTACTCGTCGGCAAAAACACAATTTTATTGGGTTCCTGCGTGAAACTCTGAATGGCGGGGGCGTCCCTGTGCACACTGGCTAGTGTGCGCTGATTCTGAAGTCCTTGGAACTCTACCGCATTTCGAACGTTGGTAAACCAGTCGTTCTTTTGTACGTCTAACTGCATGTAGTATTCTTTGAGAAAAGTGCCATTTTGGAACGGGGTTCCCACATAAATTTGCATGAGACGTAATTTGTCCAAATAGAAACTCCGTAAAGACTCGTCAAATTTTGTGATCGCTTCGTTAACTCGGTTCACCAGCGCCTGTCGAATCGACTCAAACAGGTCACCAATCTTGTTCACCTTATCAGACCGGTCCTCACAGTTTTCAGAGAGGAGGTAGTCTGCGGCGTGACGGAAAGCAGACATGGTCTCGTCAATACAAAATTCCCACCGGGGCAACGGTTTTCGTCGTCCTATTGTATATATAAAATACTTTATGCAAACAACGGCGCCGCACAAGAAAATATTTTTATTTCAAGAATCTATTATTTACCGCTGATTTCTCTAAGAAACATGTCATACGACTCGGCGTATTCACGGGACAAATACGGCAGGTATTTCTTTGCGAGGTGCCACATCAAATAATTATTTTGGATTCTGGCAGCATTCAAAAATATCACTTTGTTATCCTATACTTGACAAATTCATTATCTGTAGGTGCGATCCACTACAATAAGTTAACTTACTGCCTATCAGTAGAAGAGATAATGTTGGAAATGTCTCTCAGGTACTGTTCATTCAGCACGAGGACTTCCGTCTGATCATTGATATTCCCCTGAGGAAACATCGCCTTGAGCAAGTCCTTCCAAAAGATGTTGGTTGACAAAGACTTTAACTCATTTACCGTCATTTTGTGAAAATTTGCCACCGGATCTCGTAGAGTTTCTGGTCTTGGATGGGCTTCGGCAATTCTCTTTTCGTAGCCAAACAACTCCTGTGCAAATATCTGCGCGTTTAGACTGGAGGCTCCTAAGATTTGCACCATGTCCTTCACATGGAACTTGAAGGACTCGGCGACCTACACAACATACAATGAACGTTGAAACATATTGTCTAAAGGAAAATAGGAGAAAAGGTGCCAATGATAGACATGTTTATGCCCCGTTGGAAGAGGGAAGTCTGCAAGGATAGTTATTGTAGGGGAAAGCCTTAATCGCCTAATTTTAAGAAAGAAAAAATATAAATAATGGCTGTATTTTTACTGTGTGTACGGTACACTTTTGCGTTTCTCGTAAAAGAACTTGTGCAGAGAGTCATAAGGGAATTCACGGCAGCGCGTCGTACATTCATGTCGTCCCATCACCGTTCTCTAAAGACATTCAAATAGACAGAGAGATAGACAGAAATCCCCATCACCAATCCTGAATGCAATATTTTAAGAAAAGAGCCAAGAGGGATGTGTAAGCACACCGTGCGTGGTGCACTTCAATATTGACAAAGTGACAAAATATCGACAGCCCATAGAATTTATTGAAAATCAAAACTTTACAGCATGCAGCATTCAGTTATTCTTATCAGCATGCACCTGTTAATATGTCACTCGCACCAACTTCACAAAAGAAAGCGCAAACATTCCAAAGTCACGTCCAACTCAGTCGGTCACACGTATTTGCAATTTTTTAAAGCACACAAATATACTCAGATAAGAAAAATAACCAAAACAGCGGATTGAGATTGCATGCAAGCAAAGGATCAGAAAGAAAGAAGCTTATAGGAGAACTTGATGAAACACAATTGGAGACAAATCGTTAGCACAATTGTGGTGACATAAATAAAAGCCGTATATTACAACAAAAGAAGAAAGAATTCTTACCTTATTGTCGTGCTCAGAATAATATTTCTTGTCCCCCAGACTTAATCCACCAGGGCTAATCTGTCAATGAATGAAAACAAGGCAGCTGAAATAGGACGTGTGGTGTGAATGGCGAATTTATGAAAATAGGGAACAATATGAGGGACTCTAATTTTTTTCACACAAGCGCGTTCCACAGCTTCACTTACTTTAATGATATTTCTGCCTGGCACACGAGGATCGGGAACTACCCCCACTTGGAAATAGGGGGAAACGCGATACTCGAAATGGAGTTTCTTTAGTACATGGGGAAAGTCCCAGTCGGTATGTCTAAAATCCCGGAGAACATACCAACCACCAAAATTTTTGATAATTCTCTCGAGTGGTTTCCCTTTGTCAGCTTCGATGTACTCGACACCCATGCAGGAGTCATAAAATCGCTTCATTTTCCCCACCACACTGTTTGCCTCCTCGAGTGCTTGCGTTGGCATCGTGTTCAGCAATTTGCGCACTTTGTCCTTAAGGACCCATTCTTGCTCCAAAGCGACATCCAAGTAATCCCTTGTCTCCGGCACGGGTGAGTGGGTTTGCAGCCATCCCCCACAAGCAAACTCCCAAACATCTTGACACGGTTCCGCAGAGGCATTTAAATTCTGGAGAATATTCGCGCTAAAAGCGTGGCACTGCGCAGACTGGCACACCGCTAGGTTCGGGCTACTGGGCCACAGGGCCGCCAAAATGATGAGTATCAGCAAAAGAATAAAAATTACTACGGAGGACACCAATAAGTAGACCAGCGCACGTTTCGGGGTCAGTCTACACTTTCTCGCGCACACATCCAATTTCCCCGTTTTGGGCCTTCCATCCAACTCATCTCCCGAAATATCTTCCTCCTCATCCTGTTTAGACTTTCCCCCTTGCGTCAATGAGATCTTCTCCTTTCTAGGTTTCCCCCGCTTGCCGGAGGAGTTGGAGGAACGTCGAAGGGGTTCTTCTTCAGGAGCCACCGAATCCGTCAACCCGTTTCCGGGCAAACCTTTATTTTCCACGACTTCGCTTTCCATTTCATACAAATTTTTAGAACCTCTTTCCCCAATTGTCACAAATTACACAACTCACTCTCCACAAATGTCCCCTTTACAAATCTCACTGCATTCACATTCACACACACTCACAGCAACAACCTTCTACATTTAATGTATTCCTACATGTCACCTAATCTTTTGCAATTAGTTGCCAAATTATCCCTGTCACATTCTGACTTTAATCCTCTATATAAAAACCACAACAGTTACAGTTGACACTTGAGCCGATCCGTTTTTCTGCAACCTCTTCTGCGCATTCTGTATATTTCCACTATATTCCTAGGCTGTGTGGGTAGTCAAAAGTGGCAGCAATGTTTAGTTCTCACCTGAAAAAATGCAGCAAGAAGCAACGTGTCAGATTACTTTCATTTCAGGTTTCTCTTTCAAAATCATTAGTCCAGTAAGAATTTTTACTGTGGATATGCGATTCGACTGTCATACTGGAATGAGTTGTTACTTTTGGCTTGTCTGCTTATACTATTATTTTTTTTACTTTTGGAATGAGAAACCTGTCTTCATATGTTAGCATGCCACACACACTAGAACAGCCAGACAACAACTACAAAACAAGCTTATTCCCCATTCGTCCTCTCATTTTCTTCGCTCGCAGCAGCAGCGTGTCCATTGCAAATACTTTGACTTAACGAACAAACGAACGATTCCTGCGTTATTTTTTCCCAAAGAAAAAAATACATGATGAAAAAACAGGAAAAAATAGAGAAAGACGAGATGCAAGGATGCATGCATGAATTGCTGAAGGTATTATCTACCTAGAAGATAGATACTAGTTGTATACGACTGCTCGTATCTTATTCACACTGACATTCACCTGTGGTTTTGTTTCCCTCGGGCACATTAACATCATGATCATCGTCGTCATGATCATCATCACCTCCTCCTCTATTCTCCACCAACAGAAAAGCCTCTCTCTACAAGACAGCTAGACAGACATGCTTACCTTTACCCACCTTGTCCATTCTGTGTTGGCATTTTCATGAAATGATCCTCACAAAAAGATCAGTCAACAAGGAGTAATCAAAAGAAGGAGAGAATCGAAAGGAAAAAGAAGAAACGGCTTACCGCACCGCTTTTTTTTATATACGCTCTCTTGCACGTCTTGCAGGATGCGAACGAGATGATGATGAGGTGCGGCGGAGGAAAAAAAGGTCTGTGCACTTGGATGGTGCAATATAATAATAGGTAGTAGGAATGCATGTAATATGCAAGGTAGAATGTTCAATACAAATAGAAATATAAATAAAAGTTGTGTAATTGCTTGTACTAGTAGTACAAGTTGTAATGCCATTTTGCCAAAAAAATTGTGATCCAGACGGGTGATAACAGTAAAAAAGAAGAAAAAAACGTTTATTTCGACGAGTGTGTTGAGCAGTGAGAATGTGCTTGAGTGTCAGGCTAAAATAAATTGAATGGGGTACACGCTCATAAAAAAGTCATTATCATTCTCCGTGCACATATGCATAAATAAAATATTAAATGCATGCATGTTACGTATTTATATTATGTAAACGTGAAGAGAGAGAGATTCGTTTAGTGTTCGTCATCATTTAAAATAAAACTCAAATTACATTTTACAAGCGTGTCTGTCGCTGTTTTGTACGAAAATGCCATAAAAATTACAAGGGTGGATGAAGATGATAGGGTAGTAATAGACGAACTACTACTGTTGTTCTCGTAAAGCCTCTAAAACTGGAGAGTTTGTTGAAATACAACATCTAAAACGCCGTGATATCTTTGAAAACAACAAAATTACTGCTGTTGTTGCAGTACGTGAAAAGGAAAGGTAACAGTGAGAAAAATAGACGAGAGAGAGATGTGGTTGTGTGTAAGTATCCAATCGTGGACACCGCAGTGTCCTGCGTAAATGTAATGTAGAATGTGTGGGGACGGAACAAATAAGAACAGCAACAACATCAACAGGATGTGATTACAATTACAGATTATGTAGTCATAATGTTAATGCTAAAAGTTGTTTTTTATCAAGAGAAACAGGCAAAGAGAGAAGTAGAAAATGGAGAAGAGAAGGGAGCATTGTTGGTGGCAACAATGCCAATCTAGTAACTTCATGTGTGCAGAGGGAGAGAAAGAGACATTTGTGTGCATCCAACGAGTAATATATTGTATTCCACCTTTTGTCTCTTGTAAAAAAAGAACCTTTTATAGTGGCTTGTTTTATAATGGTAACTCCAGTTAACGGCCTTTTGCCTCCGTTTCTTGATACACTTTTGTGTTGCATCACAGCATGACCACAACAAGACGGTCCACTATAGCAAGATTCGGGTACATACCAGTGCAGTGGTGGTATTCCTTATGAAAAAGTTGAATGCACCAGCACTGTTGCAGCAGCAGCTAGACGTAACAACATAAATTTGGCTACTCCATTTATTTGTGCGTTTTTTGTTCCCTGTCTGTTCCTCAAGGAAAGTATAGGGTAGTACACGTAGAAAAGTAGCACGTTTACTAGCCAACCTTCTTCTTGTAATAATATTACATCCCGGCAACAACAGGTGGTAATTACACAGGTCATTCGTTTAGAGTTGGGTTCTTCCATCGTTCTAGTATGCTAACGATAAGCAGGATGATTACAGTGGCGGTTGATTCTACCTTGTTGGATGCCTACGTATGGAGAATGAGGGTCGGTTATTACACCATTAGCTGGCATGTACTTTGTTGCGTTAATGGCGTAGAAAAGGAGAGAAGCTCATTCAAGCTTTTACGTAAGTTCACCCAAAACCGTACGCTACGCAAAGCAGGATATTAAAAAAGATACCAGAGGACCCTCCCACATGTCAATCATTTTGGCAAGAATTATGTGGACGTTCACTCCAAAGGCCGCCGTGGTGTAATAATAATAAGGTACTTATCTTCTGTTGGAGCGAGAAGTGCGTATTTTCTTAAGGTTTTGCAAAGTAGCTACCACATAGTTATAAAAAACGGGATATGAACGGGAGGAGAGAGAGAAACATGTAAATTTTAAGCAAACAGCAGGATTTCTCGTTTTGAAACCAGCCAATTTTCTACAAAAAGAATAACCGATTACAATATTTTTGCACACATGGCCATGCTCAAGTAGCACCAGCGATTCAATTCAGCCAAGAAAAATCTGAAGACGTAAAACTATTTGAACTGTGAAGTGGTGATGTTGATGATGACGAATATATTATTTTTCTATAATGACGATGATGCCTCCCCACTGTTTTTTTTTCATTTCCTTGTATATTATGATGTAGAGTACATACGTATTGATTTTAATATTCGTGTTTTATTTTTACAAAATTGCGGAAACGATCAGGCCTGTCTACCGCCCGGGTGCTGTCGTACTTTCCACTGGCAAGGAGCAGCAGCGATGCAATATGACAGCGTTTAAGTGCACACGTTTAAGAAACCAGGTTTACTTTTTCTTGCTGCTAGTTTACTTTTCCCTCCGTTTATTTCCTTGTTGTGGCTTTCCGTATGCGTCTTGGTGAAAAATTGAAATGGATTGAAGTAAGTGGGGAAAAGGCAACTGATGTCGTTTGTCATTCATACTACATGACACGATGATACATTCCATCTTGCTGTTCGAAAATGATAATAATGATTATCTGTAGAAGTGGTATAAACCCCCGATTCATAAAACACAGAGAAATATAATGATGAGACTCTTGAGAACACTTCGTATACCTTATTCGCTTTTGCCTGTGGCTTCTATGACGGGGGTTCTATAAAATTAAACGGTGGTGCTGTGCGCGTGTACTACTAGAAGTAGTTCTACTTGGTAGCCTGC
>JAHZNE010004585.1:0-30717 GCA_027744055.1 Callyntrura sp. NNG-2020 | reverse complement strand
TGTAAGTAGGAACGCTAGTACATGAGCCTATGTATTTTTGAAATTATGTGCTGTGGGGTTATTGCGTTTGAGGGGGGACGACGATGTTCCAAGTTATGTGACGTAAAATAAACATGGGAGATAATCTTGAACGAACGAGTTGGTTACATACAGCATGGCTACTGCTCATGCTTCAGTTCGTAAAGTTCATGCTGAACAAATAAAGAATTCAATACTCTGTCATTGTCTCCAGTGAACAAGATCTTTCTGTACATAGTTGCGTACATGCCTGATAATACAAAAACGCTTTCAAGACAATTCATGAGTCCAAATTCCAAATGGACAATTTCTTTGTTGTTGGTTAGTTCATATGCTCGTCTCGTCATGTGTCATGCCATGCCCTAACAACATAATCTCTGCGTCTACGTCCGCGTGAATCCGCATCCAAGTAAGTAAAATGTTCATGGAAGAGCGGTTTTGTGCATTGTAATAATTGTAAAACTTCTAAGCCCATTTCCATTTCATGAATTTTGAAATCAAGTTAATGCTCCAGAAATGTTTTACAAGTGCACCGACACCGACCGGCCCGATGAACTAAAACTAAGGCGGGTTCAAAGTAAATATAAAATGTTCGCCATTATTAGCCATTAGAGATGACCGGGTAACCGTAAGAATAAGGAAAAGAAAGTTACAAACTTGAAGAAACTACTGTCCACGATATTGTATTGAAACCAAATATCACTGTGGTCCACGACGCTGCTAATACTTACTTAATTTACTGCGTATCAACAGTGCGGTTTTTATATCATACGAATTTTTTTTTATATATTTACTACAGGAAACAGGCTTTACCAGTACCGGATGTAAATGGCCGCCCTACCACACTTATAGAACCCAAACTGGGCTAAAGTTGGACGAAATTCTTACGAAGTACATTTCATTATAAGTGATGGATCCCTCCGCATCTTCAAGCTTTGATCAAGAAATGGATTTACATTCCGTTGATCGCAAAATTAGTTTGAATCCCTCTGAATTTATATATAGCGATTTGGACACTCTCGAAAATGAACTTGGTGAAATTTATGGATACTATGAATTTGCTTCTCTTTCGTACAATTATGATGTATTTCGCGTATACACAGAAAAAAAGATAATCGGAAAGTGGTTGGAAACAAAACTTTCCATTAAGTGTAACTTCATCCATGATATATTGGATGACCTTGAACTTGTGGATGAATACAGACGATTTAATGCCATCTTGGCAATTTGCTACTTGATTCAGGTATTTACTTGATTTTCTAACATTGCATATTTTCATTCAAGCAAGCATATCCGTATGTGTTTTAGCTGATGCAATTTTTAATTGAACGTAATAACTTTTAGGGTTGTTGGAACGATTTGCAGACCGCCACCGAACAGCTACGATGTATAGAAGAAAACGTGATATTACTACTTCGGTGTGACGGATTTTGGCGAACATGGAACTTGTTTAATCGCGTAACGTAAGCAAACCAACATATAAACACCAAGGTCAAAGTATAAACAAGCCATCATGCATGTGCAAGTGTTGCCAACCGAAATTCAGCGAATATCTCAAATGTAAACATTTTTACTAGCTTCTACATTAGGAAACGCTCGCACGAGCATGGTTATAGTATTGTAATTGCAACTATCCCATCAGTTTCTCCGTTCTCCACCCGTCCGCTTACTGGTTGTTTTGATCTCCCTGCGTCCTTGAGGCCTCATATTTGCAGTCAATTTATATAATTAGTGTAGCGAGCAGAAGCACAGACGGCATAAACACACGAATATATTTAAAACCCCATTCCCATAGGTGAACCCATAGATAATGGGTTTAAAAATAGATATTGCTTTAAATTAAGCTCCACTAAGCCCTAAACCATTTTGGGCTAGGTTATTTACAGAGTATTCATATAATAAAATTTCGAAATAGGTAAAATGATATATACCTGATTTTGCTTCTACTTACAATGAATGTAACGATGAGCGTATTTAATAGGCGCCTATTCATAACGAAGGCTGTTCCATGTGAATGGGGATTGGAAGAGAGAACCATTGACAATTGCCTCAGTATCCTGTGTACAATTACAAACGTGGCGTTGATGAAGCGTAATGTGCCGGTGATAGACGATTTCATAGCAGAAATAAGTATGAAAATGATTTATTTCGTATTATTACCAGTTAACTTAATTTAACCCACTATATATACATGTAAAAAATTTCTGGGTGACCAATTATGTAGAAAGTGATGATGGAGACTTGGCTATCGTATCGGTGTTGGATATTTTTGTTAATGTAGTAAAAAGGTCCAGCAGGAGTTTTCTGTTAAAAAAGATATTGCTATTGACAAGAAATTTAATTATGCTCAGTGCTGGAGATTCAAATGATCTAAGAAAACTCAAAGGTAAGCTGACATAAAAAAGCATATAATCAGTCACAGTGGACAGCAAGTTGTAAGCAACCTTTCTTTTGTAATTACAACAAGGGTGACGATTTTTGCTTATTTTTAGATGAATGTCGGAAGAAAGCTGGTTTAAATCCCAGTAAAGAGGATACCATTCTCCATTGCCGTCAAATAAGTTTGTTACAGACAAATTCAGGGTGGAATAATTTGAAGAGTAAGAGTAATTTAATTACTTTGGCAGAGGTATGGTTGAAAATCATTACATTATTATCTTCGTTTATTTGCCATCCCGGCATTGTTGGGTTATATTTTTTGTTGGTATTGATTAGCTAAATGCATTTGTAACTTTAGTTGGATGAACATGTAAATCACACTAAGGAAGCGGAAAATCTAGCTAGTGCTACGAATGAAAGTAAGCAGAATTTTATTTTATGTAACAGGTAATTAATTGTTTTAATTCATTGGTTGATTAACTTCCAATACTTTTATTCTTAGAGTCAAATAAATCACTGCCGTGGTCTTCGAAATCATCCCTTGAGCAGTTAGGAGATTGCGTGAAAGAGAGTACAATGTATACACTTCAACATAAGCAAAACTTACCTAAACCAATCCAACAAAAAATCTTTCGACTGGTTCAGGTAAGTAAACGATTACGTAGGAAGAGTTTTTGACGGATGACATAATAATTAGCTTATTGAAATTGGAACCCTTTTGATTGTATGTGTATGTATTTTGGGGCGAACATTTTGATTACATTTCATCTGTGTATTATGTATGTTGCTTTTAGCATTTGCACGTTCCACTCGCTACATTCCAGTTGCAAGCTGAAGGGCTGATTCAAGAATATCCAAATACATTAGGGAATATGGAGCTGCCGTTTGTAGAAAGAACGGAGAAACTTTTTACAGCTTTATTTCAATTTCCTATGTTGCAACACTGGTTTACTGATATAATAACAATTTTATCCGATGCGTGCTCAGTGTCAAACCATGCTAAGTTCTCAAAACTAAACGTCGCCCCTCATTTCGTTCCACGGTAAAAAGACGAAGAATATATTCTCGCATTCATCTAGAAGTGACAAAATTCTAAATTTTCAAAATGACATTTTTGAAATTGTACTAGGTACGGAGGAGATGAAAGCTACTTTTTAGAATCGGAAATTGTGGCAGTCGATTTTATTCCTACAGCACTCCGATTCTTTAATAGCAACGTCAATCGACAAGTTTGTCGGCGTAGTTTTCTTTCGTAAGCGTCCAAATTCAAATACATACATTATGGATGTATATATACACCTTGTGTTATGTAAAAATATAACAACTTGTGGTATGAATTTCTGCATGACAGATGCCGGCACCCTGATTGTCCATTTGCAGCAATACACATAGATTTAAACAAACTTCAGCCTAGTCTCAATAATAGAATGAGCCACTCATCAAATGAGTTTTGTGAAATATCATGGAGAAATATGCTTTCATATGTAAACTTACTGCGTATTTTAAACAAAGTTGTGAAGAGAAAGCCAAGTCGAATTCTGGTAAGGAAATAATAAGGAATGAATGAACATAAAATGATGCTTTATAACTAAATAACCCCCCTTTGTGGTTTAGATGTTAAATATGTTCAACGCACAGAGCTGTTTAATACGCTGTTTAAACGTGAAAGACTCATTAATTCAGCAATATATTCTTAAGCTACTAAAACATCAGTGTAAATACTTGGATCAAGAGTGGAAACGGGAAAACCAACGTACAATATCAGCAATATACCATAAAGTACGACATAGGTTGTTAAAAGACTGGATAGGAGAAATTTCATCAAGTACAATTTACTAAATATACTAACGATGAGAACTATTATATTAGACTTTGATATCAGTGTGGTACGACAATTGGAAATAATATAGCAAAATGATACTGACAATTATATATTTTAGATAAAGTAAGAAGACAACCAGACCATAAGCCAAAAGTAACGAAATGGCCATGGGAATTCTGTAACGACGAAGTTCAGCTATTTCAGAACATACAGTCATATTTGAGGAGGAAGTTTACTACTCCGGCTCCAACATTCTCATCTGATCAGGTGAAATGTATTTTTGCATAACAATATTTTATATATTTGGCTTAAAAAACTTTATCTTGTTTATGCTTACTTAGGCGTCTAAAGCTGCTAGTGGAGTTGAGAATAACTATGTCTCCATAAAAAATGATCTACCAGATTCATTTAAGCAGACGTACGAAAATTGGATCCAGCAAGAAGTATTCAGTAAATCTATCAAATGGGACTCTCTTTTATATCCTCAATACTTAGTTTAATTTATAATATTGCAGTCAAGTCATTTTATGTGCATTTTTGGGTGTAACAGTTTCACTTGTAATATTTTCAAAAGTAATTTTGGTGTTAATTTCTATACTATGTATAATATCCAATGAATATTATTATACTGGTTTGTCCTATCCGCGTAAGGCAACTAATTATTTATTACTTATTACCGTTGTATAAGAGATACATAAATAAATTATAGGGAATTCCGCCGTAATTGATCCAGTGTCGATAACTAACGATCCTAAATATTCTTTGTCAGGGACAGGACTAGCAAGCGTGTAGCGTGTATGCTATTTTGCCCGTGTTCATTAGACATGAAAATTCGACAGTCCAAACTGTATGACTGACAATGAGTTGCCTAATATATATATGTATAAATAATGACATATTTTCTTTGGCAAATTATGTTTAACAACTTTTGAACATGCAATAGTCTGTATCAGATTATAAACCTACACCCTAGATACTAAATACTAATTGGAGGCAGGAGTCTTGCTTCTTCGAATTATAATTATGACTAGGTCATCATCAGTCACGGTGAAGGTGCAATTACTACTTGGTGAATTAGCAAAGAGCTGGAATAATAAACATTTATCTAATACTATTAAGCCCGGAAAAGTGCGATCCGCAAAATGTCCATGCACATTGTGAATGATTGATCCAGTAAAACACCAAACGAAATTGGATACATTTTTGGAAAACGTATACGATCCACACATGCTATCTATGTTTTTCAGATATTGCTATACGTTTGACATTCTAGAACAATACTTCTGGGAACAAACTCAATGAAGTGTTATTGGACTTGTTGCATTTTTGGACTTCATGAAAACTCATAAGTCATGTTTCTTTTCCATCTCCCAAGAGGTCTGATTGCATCTCGTTCGTTCCTATTTACAACAAGTGAAATGATTGAGATCTAGAAAAAATGGAAGATTGTGTAAACATAAATTACATGAAACTTCAACTCTCCTTGAACTTTGAAAGATGAAGCCCGTGTTCATACTTCTAGTTATGTATGATTCCTATAATTTGTGCTGACGAACAAGAAAGCATTTTACTGAATAGTCTTGTCGTAGTTATAGGTCATCGTAGGTATTTTATAGCTTGTAGTTGGTAGTAATGACTTCCGGTGGCTGTTTGTTGCAAAATATAAATGGCTAGTTACATTCTATAATTTATATATGTTTATGGAAGGTCATAAAAATGCCATTCGTCTGCGACGGAAACCCAAAATGATTCCAGTGCTCAGGATCGGTAAGCTCCAAACTATTTTATCCAGAGTCAGATACGCGACAAGACTACCAATGTGAATTGTATTCCCACCTTATTGTATGTAAATTAACACAAGAAAATGAGGGTATTGTCCTTTTGTGATTACGGCATCAGCAAATGCTTAACACTTGACGAATTGGCGATAAGGTAAATGATTATGCATCTATATATGTGGAGGAAATTACAAAACTTTAAATTGATATACTCATATATTACAAATGCTAGTTTTGATCATACATTCAAAGCAGTGACCAAAAATCCGCAGTATTGTATAGTCCTTTTGGGTCCTTATAGTGTAATACATCGGAGAAGCTGATCAATTTGTATTGCTGATCTTATACCATTTTCCGTAGATGGTTACACATAATTACGGCTTTTATCTAACTGTGGAGTTTGAAATGGTGAATAAGTATTTATATTGGTACACTGCACGCGATTACAATTTAATGAAGTACTACAAGTTTGCACATGTAGGCACGAGCCTCTGGTTTATTACATGGCAAAATTACATTCCACATGCATTCTCTGGTGGAAGGGTGGAATGCTGCTGGTTTCGTGTTGTGATGAGTCAACAGGATCACGCAAAGAACTCAGTTGAAACTGAGAGTACAACTGTATTTTGTTAGCATCGCCGTCTTAGAAAGTCTTCACACGTTCGAAAAGAACATTGGGTCGATTTAACAGAAGAGGAAAAGTGAAATAGGGCTTGTCGGAGGTCGTGCTGTTAGAATTACTTTCAATTTGGGGAGCGATTACATTACATGTCGTTGTTTTTGCGTACTTTAAAGTTAGAAAATTAACCGTAAGCAACTGACCTTTGCACGGTGAAAAATGTCCACAAATAGGAATAGTAGCATTTGCATATCTGAAGGGGTTTATCGGAGCAACAGTCTCCCAACCTTATCATTGGAACGAGGTGATTCTATGCGGAGAAAGCATAGAGCAGACAGCGTTTTCTCGAGGAAATGCTGTGAATCCACAAAAATTTGTTGGTGGGAACCAGACCCGGAGTACCCTAGTAGCACCGTGGATTTTTGTTTAGATACGTCTTTGCATGGGATGAAGTACATCTGCCAGCCACAGAGACATTTAACAGAAAGGTAATGATGGGGCGAGCTGAGACTGAAATTGTTTTTGCATTGTTGTTACTAAATTTTCATCTTTTCTAGAATATTTTGGATGTTTGGTTTCGTGGTTGGAATTTTTGCTGCGGGTTGGTTAATAAGCGATCTTTGGTTAAAGTACCTAAACAGTCCTGTCATTGTCACTTTTCAACCGTTTGAAACAACAATAGATCAGATACCATTTCCAGCAATAACCAGTAATGAAAATAAATGAAAGGCATTTTTATTCATAATTTCATCAACTAAAATTTGGGTTATAATACGAATAAATTGTGTAGTTTGCAACATGAACAAAGTACTTCGGAGTAAAGCTGAAGAATTTATAGCGTTGGTACAACAAAACAACAGTGATTTAGAAACAGCAGAAGCGACCAAAAATCTATTTTACATTGACCACGTCTGTTCCTCCACAAAAAGTTTTAGCAAACGTTTCAACTATTCCCTCAGCCGTGGTGCAATTCGAAATGAAATACTTGAAACCGTTCATATTACGGATGGTGACGACGAGCAAAGTGACGTTGCTAGTTTTTTAAAGAAGGTATAAACTATCATTCAAGTAATAATATAAGTAATGACGGCATTACTTGAATTAGGTGTAAATATTAATTTTATTCTTAGGCATCACAACCATGTGCGGATATGTTGTTGAAATGCTTATGGAATGATGAAATTGCTAACTGTAACGACTTATTCAAGCCAATTGAAACTGATTTTGGGAAATGTTGCGCATTCAATAATATGCCATCTTCGTTGCTGTCTAAGCATTTGTACGATTTAGATTATTTACTTTAAACTTTAATTAATAGAAACCACAATATTCAATTATAAGTTTGTATATAAGGAACGATTCTCGAGACGACCCGAAAGAGATTGCTGAGTGGTCAGAGTGGGAAATAGATAAGGATGGACTTTTTGAGCAGAGTGAATCAGATAAACCTGAAAGGACTTTTCCCAGAAGACAATTAAAAGCAGGAAAAACCTCCGGTCTTTCGATACTTTTGAATCCTGCGTTACATGAATACTTTTGTACTTCAAGTGACAGTCAAGGTTTTCGGGTAAAAAAAGAGGAAAGCATATAAAAGTACTTGGGTAATTATTGTTGGGGATATGTTTTGGTATGATACTTTTTTAATGTTATATTTTGTGCAAAGTTGGCGAAACATTTGCCTATAGATGTGCCGCATGTCTTGGATTTGGGCATTGCCATCAAACCAAATACTGAGGTATTCTTAGGAGTCAAACCGGAGATTACTCTTGCTGATCCTGATATTCGGAATTTCAAACTGGTACACTAACAACAATATCCTATACTTTCAATTAGTTCGCAAGCTAAGCAATTTACTTTAAACAATTTTTCCCACATTATCTAGGAAAAACGAAATTGTTTCTTCCAAGGAGAAAGGGAGCTAGCGTATTACAAATATTACACAGCGACAAACTGCATTGAGGAATGCATCGCAAACCAAACTTACGAGAAATGTGGATGTGTGAGATTTTGGATGCCACGTTAGTCCATTCATTATGATTTTTATGATTAAGTATTCAAAAGTCTATGGTATACAATCATATTTCGTTTATGATCAACATTTCATTTTCCCGCACACAAATTAAATGACGGACTACTGTGGTATTTAAATTCAATTATATTTAAATATCCATATCATTTCCATATTACAACCTTGACGTTTCGTTGTAGTGTACGAAGAATAAACACAATATGTTCCAACGTTAAATAGTCTTTTATATTACCATATTGATCGCGTGATGGCCTTCCGATTACCTGTTTGTGCAACTGAGCGTCGTATAAATAAGTACGTATAAAAATAGATTGTTTAAAAATAATTTTTAGGGGATGACTCTAGAGATCTGTGTGGTCCAGCCAAATTTGAATGTGCTGAAACAGTAAAAAGTAAGTATTGTTCTTTGTTCTGTTGGCTAATATTAGCTGACTGATATCTATAATAAATATCTTTTTTAAACTATATATTAATAGAACAGGAAGCATAAGACATGAGATCTGTATCTTGCTTAAATGGTGCTTATTATGTTGCTTTTTCTCAAATCGTAATGTGCTTTTCTTGGTTTTAGAAGCAGCAATGCAGGTTGGCAAAAAGTCGCGGTGCTCGGAGTGCTGGCCGTCTTGTGTAGAACTGGAGTATTTTTCTGAAACGTCGTATACGAATATACAAAAGGGCCTAAACATTTGGGTGGATGAGGATAATTTAACTGCTTCTTGGTAGGTTTTAGATATTACGTAAATTGTTTGAACTGTGACTGTATTTTTTCATAAATACTAAATATGTACGTACAGCGTTATACTAATGAGTGTACTCTGTTCATAACAAATAACAAACCTTCCGGTTTCTTCTTGTGTTGAATGATGTGTTTGGTTCTGGTTGAAGGGCAAACAACAATGTGTCCATTGTCCACATCTTTTTTGCACAGGACAGCACATACGCTCGTGTCCGTAAGGAATTATATGGCTCGGTAGATTTAATAGGTACGTATGAAACCAGACATATAAACCATAAAAATATTTTTGTGGGATATGACATCAGGAAAGTAAGTTATAAATTGTGGGGCTTGTTTTTATTATTAAGCCAACACTGGAGGGATTCTTGGTCTTTGTTTGGGATTTTCCGGTTTAAGTCTCATAGAATTAATTTACTTTTACACGTTCCGAGCGTGGTGTCGAATACGGAGACGGCATTCAATCTGGACTATAGCTGCTCTCAAAATTCATCGTATGTGGAAAAGAGCAAAAGTGCGCAACATGAAACATAATCAGCATCCCGAAAGGAGAATCTTTCGGGCAAATAACAATGATCGCAGTGAAGACATCATGTTAAGAAACGATCTTGTCATTAGAAATGATCCCTTCGTTTCTATTCCTTTGGATTTCAACAGTAAACTTATATTTGGGCGAGGTTTCTCAGCATCACAGCATTCGGATTAAGTTACATCCTTTGATGTAACAACTCTTATCGTCACTAACTGCTACTGCTAACAAGATATATTTATAAATCATAGACTACTTACAAAACTACATGCTTTTGCATACGCATTACTTTTAACGCTTTATCTCTTTTGTATCCGCCTGTGCTGCATAATGTATACATTTATTAAGGTAAACACAGAGCAGGCATGGCATCATGCATATGCATATATGTCTATCGCAAATTGGTCTATATGATAGTTAGACGCATTTTACTTACATTTATTTTACAATTCTACAATTTCAGTGATATGTATATTTCGAGCAAGAGAACTAAGATTTTTTGTTTGTGCACTAACACGGTGGGCAATGCACGACGTTTGTAACTCACATTGCAACAACATAATAACATAAACATAACGGTATTAACATAAGTAATGTAATAGCAGGAACGGTAGGTCAAGGGTACACATTTTTCCCAAAAATATTTATAGAACCGCAGCGTATACTGGATCACCAACTCGAATTGTTTCCCCATCTCCGTTTAGTAAACCTAGCTGCAGTCCAATGACGGCTTGATTACCAACCAATTTATCTACTTTTTCATTCCCGTAGCTTCGAACCATTCTGGGAAACAACACATATTTATTGTCACTAATTAACATTTAAACATTTTAAAACACTTTGTCAGCTTCTTTGATACATATAAATATATGAATAAAAATAATATGAAATTCATTTCGGAAGTAAGCTAATTACTAATTACCTTCCTAAGGTGGAAAGCGGCTCCCCGTTTTTATCAAAAACGCCAGTCTCTGGGTCGTTGGTGGTTAGCTTGCATCTGAAAATTAGAGGGAACAGATAAAATATATCTAATGCTTCATTTGTGAAAATCTAGGTGCACATAACTTATCTGTCGTCTTTACCTAGTGCAGGGCTTAGAGGCCCTGAAAATAGGTCCATAATCCCCCACCCTAACGTAACCCCAGTAATCCTCGGAGAATGGATCTAGAACACCGGTAATAAGAATGCTGGGGCGAAAATTTCTGTGCGTGACCGGTTTCTCAAGTTTCGTGTTTAGCATTTTCACGCTTTCTTCGGCCATCAGCATGTATGATGTTTGATCTGAGAAAGCACCCTAAAAGTTAAAAGGCGTTAGGAGTAAAATTCAACTTGATCTCAAAACTAAAAGTCTGAAATTATGATCTCGCGTTAACCTTGTGCGTTGGTTGAAAAGTGGGAAATTTCTTCTGCAGCGGTGTAAGTTCTCGTTGGGTTTTATTCAATGCATGAAAGAATAGTCTTAAACCATCCTTCTCTAAAAACTTTGATAGCCATTCAGCAACCTCATCTCCACAGTCCAGTGCTTCTGCTACTCGGTCATCAAATATTCTATTCATAAAATGCAAACAGAACACTTAAAATTATTTTCGAGTATGTTTTAATTCATCAAAAAACTCAGTCACCAATCACATCAAAATGAATCAACAACAACTGAATGAGATAATATAAGAAACCGTTTTTGCAAGTACTTTCATATTAGGTTAATTTAATTGATATTCACATTCACAATCCTTAATGGTTTACACATACACATACAGGCCAAAGCATAATGTTTGCCAGCAAAATTTATTATCATTGTCCGTACTATTCATCCTTTTGGAGCCGGGTCTACTTATATTCCAGGGTGTGCGAACATTAATTCAAGGGGTCGTTCCACCCCCTGCAAGTGTAACCCTTCTACTCACTATCAGAGAGATGAATGTAAATAAGAGCCCTCTGCTATCTACTATGAAATTACGTCGCAAAAAGGGATTTCTTGTGGTTTTGTAACATCAAACTGATTGTAGCAATGAAGTCATCGTCATGAATAATGAATCGTATTTTTCAACATATAGCCGTAGACTGTACCTGCAAGAGCGTCGTACATCAGGAGTGTCTTGAGGTGGAATAAAAGTCAGCGGATCAACTCCTAGACCATTTGTACTCAACGTTACCCGGTTTTCACTAATGTTCACATTAATTAGAGCCATTTTGGGGATCGTTCGTTGAGTTTGAAAAACGGAGCGAGCATCCACAACCATATATATTCTGTCACGACAATATTTCGAAGCTGCATAGAAAGAATATTAGTAGAGTTTATGTATTCAAACTTGCATTATATTATATAACAAACAATTATATATAGATGGACACTTTCCGGTATTTTCAATAAAGATAAGCATATTATGTCTACATGCATATAAAGCACCTCATTTGACATGGATTCTCGTGAACATACCTTGAAGACCAATATTTGTGCAGGTTGCTTCATGGACATTGATTCCTTTGCAAGATTTCACCGGGTACAAAATAACTTCACTGACAGCCCCCACGCGTATCCACTTTGTTGGAATGGTCTCCTCTGCATTTTCCTTCGATGATCGTTTTGCTTGCAAGTCGGAAATCGCCCGACCCGCTAATGCACCTGTTGCAGCGGCTGCAGTTAATCCTGCTGCTAATTTCCAGTTTTCTTTCATAAATTCCATCTTGAAAAGTTAAACAACGTATACTAAACCCAATTGGAAGTGGAAATTGACAGCAAAATCTAAACTGCGTACAGATGCAATGACAATTTTTCAAGTAGCTTTAACTACCTATGCCAATGACAAGATTTGGATTCAAAGGCAATAACTTTTCACTGTCAAATTGATATCGTTTATTCCTACTGCATCCACAGAACAGCACAACAACTCTGTCGTACTTCTATTAAAGATCAGAATAATTTTTTGATATAGTCATGCTTTTTCTTATGTATCCCTTTTCAAGGTAATGATCCGTATCCACAAGTCTACAGTTACGACGAAAAACTATTATGAGATAGGCATGTGTCATAACGCATATTATGTTAAAACAGTCATGTTGTGGTTGTGATCTTATAGGATGGGGGCATTAAATCAATGTATTACAAAGCATAACGAAGATCCTTCTCTATAATGACATGTGAAACGCCAAATGTTTTTTGCGTGCATCTTCTTCAATGTTTTTGTACTAACTATGACGGTTCACTATAAACTTTACCCGTGATAGGGGGGGTTGTTGTAGACAGAACTGGACAAAGTGAATCATATCGTATACGAAAATGTAAGCGTATCAGGCAGTGTTATGTGAATGTACAAGTATTCGTGGGTAGGACAGCGTGTACCGGAGCTGTATCGCAGCTTCGCAGCTAAAACTTCAGATAATATTTCGTGTTCTGCGTTTAGAAAAATGAGTCCTGGTACTTTTTTTTATCACACACAGCTACAAACTACAACACTCCTCAACTAAAAGACATATTGCAGTTGCCGTAAGAGTGGAATGCGCATTTTATGACAGTATAATATAATGCTAGGGAAAGAACGAAAAAAGATCTATAGCAAGATTGTACTTTGGCTTGGCGTGTATTACTTGGTGCATACGTATGTAACACGATTTACACGATTTGATGACGGCTGTAGCATTTAAATATAATTGTATGAAATATCAAATATAGAATGACTTAAACATTCGTAGCGTATATAGCTGCATCGTACATCTTTGCAAAGTGGTGGCAAAGCTGGATGAGTGCTTGTAAAATATGACACTCACTGTGTTCTAAAAGTAACCAGCCAATATATTTCGTCGACGTTCGTTTCATAAAGAGCATAGCTTATATTAAATCTGATCATTCTCAAATTACTACATGATGTCTCAAACTAGAAACTTGTGCATATTCAGTTACTGGTCGAACGCAAATTAAAATGACGATGTTATGCTTTCTGCCTAATTGCAAATAAGATTCATTTTTCCAGGTGTACACTATTATTTCATTCGAGTTCCATTTATTTGTGCTCATTTTAATGTGTTTGAATTGCACTTTAAACAGTGCATATAATTTATATCGTGTTATAATTAAATAACTGTACTTCTCTACTATTCTAGTATACCTCCGTTTACAATACGTAAACACCGAATTTAATGAATGTCAAGTGTAGTGTAGATTATTCCGTAAAATGGAACATGATGTTAAGTACATACACTGATAGACTAGATAACAACAGTTCGGATAGTAAGATAACAATAGAGTGTAAAAAATTAACATCAATAATACTACTACTCCTAAAGACTAATATCCCGAATCTCTTGGTAAACCCATACTTCAGTATTTATCGTAATTTGGTTTTATTAATTTAAACATTTCTCTGTCTCTTACAATATCACATCTTTCAGGGAATGTCTTCTCTAACATGCTGTCTGAAACTATAAAATTATACTAAAGGCATACATGCAGGTATCGCAGTCACACATTCTTTCATCGCAAAAAAGTCGCATTGCATAGCATTTTAGATTATCCGCTTTCATAAAGATCTTACCATTACTTATATACACATATTGTGCAAGATTATGCAAATAAGGTCTGCTTGCATATTATTTTATTTTAATGTACTCACATAATTGATGTATAATAATATGTAATACTGTTTAAAAAAGAAACTCTATTAATCTTACTACGTGAAATGGACACGTCTACGTCGAAAGCTATACGAAAGCTGTATCATTTGAAACACTGTAACTGAACTCGTTTGTTACTAACTTCTCTACCAGACATATCTCGAGAATGACAAAGAGAACATCACTGCTTAATAAGAAATTAAGATTTAACCCTGCTTTGATTTACAGGAAAGTTCGTTTTCCTTTTCTGTAAGAGCATTTTTCATTTTCTCACTGGATGCATGGTTGTATTCGACCCATTTTATCATGTCTTCAGGCATTGGGGGTTTGTCGATCCCAGGATGTTTTAAATTTACAAACTCTTCCACATCAAAGCGTAGACAACTCTTGGAATAACCGACACTTCTTGTCACTCCATCCCGCAGAGTAATAATACGATGATCATAGTATATGTATTTCTTATCCCACCACATGGGTCTTGTCATTACCTGAAAGAATAGAGATATTTTACTAAATTCAAAAGTCACCCCATTTTAAAATTCATAGGCATTGTGACACCCGTAATTAAATATACCTTGTAGGTCGAGAACATCATTACTGGTTGGCGGTATCTGATAGTGTGTGCAGCAACAAAAAATCCTCCTCCTGTTTTGAGCATTTCGTTAATAACCCCAGTTCGTGTCGCATGATCAAATCGTGCAAAGTCGTATTCCCTAAGGTACCGAGCGTTGTTCATGTGTGTGAACATGAAATCTGCGTCCGAAGGCAGAACCATTCCTGGAAAGTTTCGAATACAAAACTCCTTTAATGATGAATGATAAACATCCTAGAACGTTGCAAGGCTGCGTGTACGCAGGCGAGACGCTGTTAACTCTATATTACAAAAGGTACCGTAAACTGTTGACGGCTCAGTGAACCGAAGTTTTCTTCTCCAGTATTTCCCACAGAGAAATATAATGGCAACACGAAGATAGTAGTGAACATCCACCATGAAATAAGCAAAGAGCATGGCTCCACACATTGGCCACATGATTGGAATTTTTTATACTTCTCTAAACACTAAACTATATAGACTACCTATATAAATCCGATAATATGATATTTTAAAGATTTTCGGTGTAACTGCTGTGACCCGTCACAAGCTCTGATTGTCTACGTATGCTTATCTTACCACGATTTTGTATACACACACGCAACCGGATATGAACACGTAAAAAATAAGATACTCTATATATCAACTGGTTCCTGACCAAAATTGAAAATGTGAAAGTAATTATCTAGACTAATTACAATAACTGCAGTTACCCCTGGTCCATTAACCCACTGCGCAGATTGGAAAGCATATTAAGAACACTTAAGTTGAAAATGTAAATAAATATATAATTTTGTATAAAAAAATAAAGCTGAACAAACTGATTTTCTCATTTCTACTTTGGTAACTGCCCTGTATTCGTCTTGTTCATGGTCATCGCTTGCACCATGATGATTCTCAGTCCGTGTATTACCCGGTATAGTACCCGGTGCGGTGTACGATGCGATACAGTAAAATATGATTCAAGACTTTAACTTCATATTGTTCCAGCTTTACAACGAAAACTTTCGGAAAACTCCGGATCCTGTTCGTGACGGACGAAACTCCGGACGATCAATTGACTGTTGTTTTATTTCCTACATGGAGAATGTAGTCGTCGTTTTGCACTGCCAAAATGGTCAGGAGGAAAGGTAACAGAACAGCAGAGCAGAGGGGAATTGCAGTAGTTAGTAGTGAGAGTAAATGTGCCATGTTTTGCTACAACGGCTTTTGCACGGATGCAATGCAAACACATGAAATGGGTATAAAATGCTGGAAATTTAGATTAGATGATTCGCCTTTTTATAACTCGCTTTATTTTATTAGTCGATAAGTAGATATTTCGATATTACTTGTATATTTTTTATTTTCTACAAAACAGTCTCGTTGTAAATAGATTAGGTATACCTACTATACATTTAATACAGGTAAATCTTCAAGATGACCAATCACAGTCATCCGTTTCTTCCGTTTCGCGTTCAGTCGTACTCCGCTTAATTTTAGTATTCATGCCATTTGCTTCATTGTACCGCATCCACAATTCCAAGTCTTTGGAAGGGGTTGGTTTTGTCAGATGCGGATATCGACGTTCCACGAAATCATCGATATTGAAAGGAAATATTACTTTGCTGTAGCCCAAATTTCGGGTAATGTTATCATTTATTGTAACCATTTTTTGTTCGTTGTATAAAATTTTTCCATCCCAGTACGCTACTCTCGTAATAATCTGCGAATTTAATTTCACGTGATTAGGAACACGTTTGTGAAAACTAGCGCTCATTTTTTCGTTCATATTTGGTTATTGTCTATTCATGTTTATTTTCCTGAGTAAATGGCATAATTACCTTGTATTTCATGAACATGTGTAAAGCTCGGCGATACCTGATGACACTGGCAACTGCAAAAACTGGACGAGTCGCAAGTGCCTTCAAATTTTTCATGTGATCATCAAGTAAACCAGTTCTCGTCCAGAGGTCCAATCGTCCAAAATCAAATTCACGCAAAACTCTTGCATTGTTCATGTGCAAAAGCTGTATATCAGAGTCAAAAGGAAGGACTCTCCCTGGAATTTAAAGAGATTTCAAGTTAAAACGACAGTACTAATCGCTTTCTTATGTAACATAATTTTAATTTGTAAATTTTATATAGTCCACCGTAGGTTATCGAGGCATCCAAAAAACTCAGCGGCCTTCTTCTGAAATACGCTAACAAGTATACGGATGCCACTCTGAGGAAATAATTTATGTCAAATAAATACACTATGAACAACACGACCACCAACAGTAATATCACACTTGTGTATAAATCTATTTCCATTTTAAAACAGAGAGATTTCAACAGGACCTTAGCTGCTATTTTATATCACAATTTGTAAATGGTAATGGGTTATCTTTGATTTACACAGATTTACACTACATTGTACGTTATAATATGCCGCGTACATCTAACTATCGACTTGTAAAATTTAAAATAGAGAACAATTTTATTCGAAAAAATAACAGTATTTTGTACCGAATCATCACCGCTGTAGTAAGAAGTTGTACTTTAGTCGTTTTATAAGAAGAAGTAACTTCATGCACTAATTTGTACAGTTACATAAAATGGATTTTCTATCCAAAGCTTATTTGGCTAGATGTCTATGATGTAGCACAATATCTGTGTAAAGTGTTCCCATGAAATAATTACAGATGTAAATAGGTGATTAACTCGCCAGCGAAATTCAGCGTTCATAGCCAACGTTCAGGCAAAAGACTCATACTCATATGAACAGGAAACCGGATGGAAAAATAAAAGTAAAACTAGTTATTTTCCCACACGTGTGAAAGTGAAAATACCTTGAGCTCTGCATGATTGTGTAATTTGATAACATACTGAAATACCAATTCATGTACAACATGCAACATGTACAATCAGTACATTGTGTATATTACAATTATTGTAATACGTGTTTTACAGATGCCAGGCGTAGGTGTAAGCGCATTACAGGACAAGAGAGAGGAAGAAATTACATGGAAGGTTCTTTATAATTGATAGCTGGTCAAATAAAAAAAGTAAAGCATGTTCCACGACTATTACTACGACTGGATGATTCATTATATAAAATGAATTAGAAAGAACAGCATAAAGCACAACCGTACATCTGACAATGAAATATTATTAAACTGCGTATATACTACAGCTTGAATCATATAATTTCAGGTCTGCCGAAGTAGTTCACACATGTGGGTGGAGCTTCCAGATGTTGTTTACATGATTGATTTTCCAACTTGTTTGCAGTATTAGAGCAAATGTATTCATTTTGTTGGTCATTTTTTCAAGTCCAATCAGGAATTTGCTTTTTGTAAAAAAAACAGTGACATTTACAACAAAACGTCAATATTTAAATACGTTTAAATCATTAGACCGGCAGAGGTATTGGGATTTACATGCAAATGCTTTTTGAATTATGTTTTTCCATCCGTAGTTTTTGCTAATTCTTGTAATCACAAAAGGTTAAAAGGTTTCAAAATACTCGTATTGATGGACGGTTTTCGAATGCATTTTTTGAAAAGAAATCGGCATTTTTGATATACTTACAGTATACTTGCATGCAGGTTTCACATTTGTGAAACAGAAAATGTGGAAATATGTCACAATAATGATATGAAATAAAGTATTAAAAATAATTTTGAATATCTCAACAAATCGACATTTATCCCCTGTCGCAGTCATAATAATTGTAGTCTACAACTTGTAGAACAAGAATTATATGCACTTCTATAAACTTGCATAATACTAGAAGTTTCTTTCATAATTAAAATGCAAAATAATGTAACGAAGATTCTAGATGCTTTCTTTTAATTGAAATTTCGTGAGCCTTGTCAAAGCTCATGCTAATTAGTTGCAGCTGAATTTAATATGTAGCATAATTACATAGGTAGTTTATATTCAGGATTTAATACGACCTGCAAATGGGAGCCATTTCCGAAACAAAAATTAAAACAAAATTACGAATTTTTGTATAAGAAATAAGTTTTAAACATAAATTAAGTTAAAATAATGCAATGAGCTAATCATGAATTTACTCTTAAATAAACTGTACTCGTATGTGACGATAGTAAGGTAGGTAGTGCTAATAGTAGGTGAAAGATACAAACACATCTTTCAAATTTCATCTTTATACAGTTGAAGCGGAAAATTATTTAAAAGGCAAAACAAGGAATAGCTACATCCCAAGCACACAATGTGTTTAATGTGAGTATAACAAAACGAAAACTAAAGTATTACAGCTTATATAAATATTGGGTATTATTAGTGATCGTGTCAATATCGATTACTCTCTGATCATGTACTAAAAGCATGTGAATATACAATGTTAAGGTATATTTGAGATGACTTCTTACTACATATATAATTAGGTACGCAACTCTGGAATTCAAGTGAATCAACCTATAAAATGTGTCTTATTTTGCATTGTCATTTGTCCATACAAAGCAAATAGTTGGAAACAAACTATTAAAATTGATAGCAAATATGCATAATTCAAGCAATAAATTCCCTATATTATTTGGATTTTTTCATGTTTTCACTGGAAATGTCGCAGGATTCTATCCATTTCTTGAGGTCTTCAGGCATTTCAGGTTTCTTGGCATCTGGACAAAGTCTTTTAATGGTTTCTTCGCCATCAAATTTAACACAAGCTATTTTTGCGTAACCCACACTCCTAACAATGTCGTCCTTTAGTGTCACCAATCGTTGGTCTAGGTAGATGAATTTGGAATCCCAGTAGGCAGGTTGTGTGACAATCTATAATTATGTGTATAGAATTAGCCATTTGCATGGTTTTTGCAGAAAAAATGCTGAAAATTTCCCTATTTACTTCATTAGATGATTACCTTGTACGGTGAGAAAAGCATTGCTGGCAATCTGTACCGGATGGTGATAGCACTCACAGGAAAATTTCCACCACGTTTGAGAACGTCGTCCAACAACCCTGTTCTTGCAGCATAATCAAATCTGGCAAAATCATATTCTCTCAAATATCTCGAATTGTTCATATGGGTCATCATAACGTCTGTATCGGATGGTAAAACCACGCCTGTAAAAATGAAAATCCAATATTGAAAATAAATTACAATAAATGTGGTTTACAACAAATAATAATAATTCAATTACCGTAAATTTCAGAAGCATCTGTATATGTGATTTTCTTGCGAAAAAATTTCGCAAAAAGTATGGTTAAGCCAACTCGAAGAAAATAGTGTACATCAAGCACAAAATACAAAACAAGTAAAAATGCGACAAGTAAAAACAATACCATTTTTGCAACTTTTATTTAAACAAATTGATGACAAATCTTGTACAAAACGACTTAAAAAGACCCAAATATTGATTTGATTGTAATATTTTATTTAGACGTATGTTGTCTCTAAACCGTGGAGAGTTTTAATCTAGAAATTTCAGAAAGCAACTGATGAGGATTTTTTGTAAACAATTTGAAATTCAAGTGAAACGTGTAGTAGTACATGTATGAATATCAGCCGAATAGTAAAACTGCGTATTTGGTGCGTGTATAGTGTATAACTAGTCAAATCGACCGACGTCAAATACTCATGACTGCGTTGTGAGTTGTATGTAAGTGTAAGCTGGTAAGTTGGTTTGCAAATTGCAAACCAGAGGCTGTTATCTTTAATTTTGCATAAAGCAAAACATACATGAATACAGCACGTACCATGTTCAAAGAAAAATTTTAACCTTTTTAAAAGCTACACAATTCTAGGTGGTTTTAACGATGTTGATAGACATACACTAATGTTAAAGGTATGCATACCTGCCCATTGTACACATTATTGCAGCAACAGCGTATAACCACAATAACAGTAAGTAACCCTCCCTACAACAACATGGTTTCGAATTTTGTACATGTACCAAAGATTGAGATTGAAGGTATGTTTAGGGGTTTAGTATTTGTAAAGCACGCTGTATAAGTAACTGGTTTACATTTTGAGTGTTGCATCTTGCATCTGTATACTTTACCACTTACCAGATGAAATCTACAAACTTTGTTTTGTGCACTATGCCGTTTGTTATCGCGGTGCGGTATGTTAGGTGTTAGGTTGAGTTTAGGTTTATAACTGTTGCTAAATGTAAGATGGAGTAAACAGAGCATTTAGCAACAGGCACGGCAGAATGATGTACAAAATTTAAATTTACAAAGCAGAAGTAATAGACTTTTTCATGTTTTTATGTTTAAATGAGGAATGTAAAAATGCTATATACCTAAGTATATAAAACTCTTCATTTGCGAGAGTGTGAAATGAATGAGCGTGAATTAATATTCTTTATGCGAAAACAATGTGATTGTAACATTTATTGTAGTTTTCTTTACATTAAATGTCTTTCCAAGCATACATAATAACATATCATAAGCAAATACCACGATTGCTCCCATGATGCACCATATCAGAAGGAACAATATGGAATATTTCCATAATTTGTGGTTTGAGTTGAAACAATTAACGTGTTCCGCTCTTACTGTATTTCACAATTTCTCTAAGCTGCGGCGACTTCAAAATTTCAAAGATAGAAATTGGAAACTGATACAGTGTAATTGCTGTCTGTAGTCTGCACTAGGCACCGGTACATAATTTTTATTATAGTTTTTTTTGTAGCTTGTACTTGTGTAGAGTTATATTTTAACTAACACCATGCATGGGCCATGGACGTCGTAAACAATGCGTACAAAAAAAACCATGTACTTTGAAAACCATGTATGTTTCATTGTGGACTAGTTCACTTGAACGACTTGGCCAAAACAAAAGTTGTTTTTGCTTCAAACATTATTTCATACTAATTTTAAAACCGGTTTGGTTGAACTGTAGCATAAAACCATGTACGAATTGTTGAATTTTGTACGATTTTTACTTATATGGAAAATTACCGACGGTAATTTACCGTATTTTTAGTAGAAGGCACTCGGAGGTAGTAAGCAGTATATAGTATAGCAAGTTGCCCAGCTATGCTATATATGTACTAAAGAGATGCAATGAAGCGCTAGCTCTATCTAAAAGAAGCTTCGCTATGAACAAAGCAAATGTCTCAATGAACAACACGAAAAATGCGGGATATCCAAGAGGATACTTTTCAACATGATGCAGAAAACTAGATAAAAAGGTAAAACGCTTGAACAACACGTGTTAGTCAAGGAAAACACCGCTGCGTCAGAAAGCATTTGCACCTTCGGCAAATGTTTTTCCTACTGTGTGTTTCCAAACTTGGACTCTGCGCGTGAAAACTTTCCAATTAAACTACTTACCTGTTGTATCACATTTTGCAATTTGCGTCGTTTTGTTATTTTGTCGTTGGAATTACTTTCGGGGGTAAGTAAATGAGTAAACGCCAAGCGTGCATATCCATCATCACCGTTAATCCTTTTCAGGTTTACTATTCTATAATTAACATTCATTCACCCACACACTTGTGAATGTTTCTTGATCATGTTTTAATTATTCCTTTCAGATTGCCAGTTGTCACCAGCCTTTGATTTTCGAGATCTTCATACACAACTGTCACTGTAAGATGTTGGCTTTACTAAGCACACGGAAATTAAATTAACGGGATCCTGTATACCAATATTACAAGTTTTAAAAGTTTGACTTGACGTTTCAGGGGGTATTAATTCACTTTGCATGAAACGTCTGGCTAATATTCATTTCAAAGTTTACGGCATTGGAATTTTGTGGAATTAAATAAACATCATGTCAGTATCTTCTAGTCAATCAGTTGACATTAATGCAATTGATCCCAATCAAGTTAACACTTTTCGGGAATTTCTGCAAAATTTCAACCGCGTGTCCGAGTTGTGCTTTCGATCTTGTATCTGGGACTTCACCGGAAGAACAATCAAGGATCAGGAGGACCGCTGCACTAACGCGTGCGTTGAAAAGTTCATTCGAGCTAACCAGCGTGTCAGTCAACGTTTTCAGGAAATTCAGATTGCTAACAACGAACAATTAATGAGTCAAGCTGGCATTATTAAATAGTTTTTGGACACATTGTGCCTACATGTCTTGAAGTAGATTAATGTGATCGTAGCAGTAGTAGATAATAGGAAATATTTATAATTTTACATAAAGGTTCGTTTAGAGCTGAATATTGCTTCTTTTATTAGCAATATAATATAGTTTGTGAATTTTGTTATTATTAAGAAAAGTATTGTTTAAGCATCAATTTATAAAAGTACGAGTACGACAAGCAAAAATTGTTCAACATAGCACATTGTACAAAATGGGGCTAACTAAGCAGTACTTGCGATTCGAACCGGCCGGGATTTTTGGTGTGGTTGCTTCTAAAACTTGTAATTCAGTTTATCTGAAACCTCAACACAGATTTGTGGCAGCTGGAGGGACTATGGCTAACCAAGGAATACTTGCGATTCGAACCGGCCGGGATTTTTGGTGTGGTTGCTTCTAAAACTTGTAATTCAGTTTATCTGAAACCTCAACACAGATTTGTGGCAGCTGGAGGGACTAATATTGTTACCATTTTGTATACACGTTTACAAAGAAAGGTACAAAGTTACTTTTCATCATAATAGAAAGCGTTTACAGCAGAAATTAATTTATTTTAATTTTTATACATCCCAGGTTGCGACATTACACTGCGAGTCACCTGCCGTTGTGATTGAGCCAAACAACAATGCGTCTTTACTTGCTGTTGGCCATCTTAATGGCTCTTTGACGGTATTCGACATCTCTGACAAAAGTGGCGAAGAAGTGTTGCAACCCAAAATTACATTTGAAGGGCATAGGAGTAAGTATGCAGTATTCACCGCGCCTATATTAGTATTTGACACTAAATCAATTACAATTTACTCTAATATGACCGCTTTGTTTTGGATTTCTTGACAGGCCCTATTACGGCAATAACTTGGGATGACTCGGGTACTCTAATTGCATCTGGGAGTCGCGATACTCGTATTGTTGTTTGGGATTGCGTGGAAGAGGTTATCTGCTCATTATACTCGTATTGTTGTTTGGGATTGCGTGGGAGAGGTTGGAATTGTGAAGTTATCTGCTCATAAAAAGCCAATCACACATTTACAATTTTGGAAGGAGTCGGCCTATCTCATTTCTAGTTCCACTGACGCTACTATTCGTATATGGGATATGTCAATCAAAGACACTGTTCATACAATTCCCTTTGATGTTCCAGTAAGACATTTTCAGGTGTGGGGAAATATTATAATTGCTGCGGAGGCGCAAATAAAGTTGATGAAAATCACTCAGAATCCTTCAGATCCACTTCAGCTTCAAACTGAAGAATTTGGAACCTTGTTACGAAATTCGCACGATCGGACTAGTATGCTACAAATCACTGGAAATTATCTCATAGCTGTAGGAATTAAATCGCCTCTCATCGAAAGCTTTATCTTCAATTCTGAAAGTGACGCAAACAAGAAACGAAACAAACGTCTGAAAAAGAATCCCGAGGGCAGCAAAGAAATAATTCTACGCGACCTCATTAAGAGAGGGCCGACGGTTAAAGCATCTGAGGAAAAAATAAAATCAATTGATTGCTGTAATGACAAAGACAACATAAAGGTAATGCAATAACAGTTAAGATTGCGCTTGACATTCTTATAATTGAATTTTTCTTGAAGAGTAACTAATTTCACAAAATCTTAAATCTTGCAGATTTTATGCACTTTGCCGTCCAACCAATTGGAGGTGGTGACGTTATCAGAGGGCAATATTGCATTGTCAAAAGATGAACAAGAAAAAGAAAAAAGTGAGCTTTTTGGATTTGATGGTCATCGTAAAATCATTCGTGGTGTTTGCTTCTCAAGCGATAAAACAGCTATTCTCACCGCATCTGGAGATTGTTTCAAGATATGGAATAGGTGATAAATGATATTCTTATTATTCGTAGATACTGTAAAAGTTAATTGTGATTGATATATTGAATTAATGTGTTCACACTTAAATTGTATATAGATCTTCGTTGGGTTGTATTTTGAGCATTTCACATGAATACCCGGTTGTAAGCTGTAAATTTTGTCCAGGAGATCGAAACTTCATTGCTGGCACATCTTGTGGCAAATTGCTGATGGGTGATATTCCTCGTGGTAAACTGACTCAGGTGGAACAATGTGGAAGCGAAAGGTAAGATGAAAATTGAAAATGATTTTTTAGATATAAATTCAATTGCTAATTGCTTGTACAAATATTTTTAGTGTGTGGTCCATCGATGTTCTCTCCAACAACAAAGGTTTTATTTCGTGCTGTGGAACATTCCTTCAATTTTATGATTTCAATATGGTTGATGGGGATCTGACATTCGAAATGGCTCGACAGTTAGACGTTCAAGAGACAGTTCTTTCGCTAAAATGTAGTCCTGATATGAAGTTTATAGCAGCCGGTTTAATGGACTCTACAATCAAGATATTTTTTATGGATACACTGAAATTCCACCTGGCTATGTATGGCCATTCCTTACCTGTTGTGGCTATCGATATATCTAGTGATAATGCTTTGTTGGTATCATGTTCTTCTGATAAAACGGTGCGCGTTTGGGGTATGGACTTTGGGGATTGTCATTGTTCAATGGTACACAGTGACGGATTGGTAGGATGTCTGTTCTTAGATAGAACTCATCATGTTGTTTCAATGGCGAAAGAAACACTGAATATTTACGATGCGGATATTCATCAACGGATACAGACTGTGAAGGTAGATTAAAATTCTTATGGTGTGCTTCACGCAATGTTGAATGTGTGAAATTTTAATAGCAGATTTGTGTTATTTTGTGTTTGAATACAAGGCTCATGTGGAAGGGGGTGCCACTTGTGTTGCATCTGAGGCCAAGTTTGTTGTGTCAGCAGGGCGAGATCAGACTTTACGGTTGTTTAATAGGACTCAAGAGGTCAGTATCTCTCGTATTTAATTAAATAGCTGCTAAAGTTAATAATAGTTGTTTGAATTTGATTCTTTATCGATTGTCGTTTATAGGTTCTTGTGCTTAGTGATGAACGGGAAATGGAACGAGAGGAAGAAATCGATAAAGAAGCGACTGAGGAAGTCGCTGGTGTGGCAGGTTTGAAAACATCAGAAAGTGAAAAATCGGTAGGACATGTAACTTTCTTCAAAATTACACAGCGCTTAACTGTTGCTGAAAAATAATGTGTTTGTTTATTTTAATGTCGTAGGCTGATAAACTTATTGAGGCGCTAGATATTTACAGAGACCAACCAAACTCACATCCACTCATGGACGCATATGGGGCCAAAAATCATGACGATTTTATCCTAAAGACATTCAACATGATCAAGGCGTCAGAACTTGAACAAAGCATTATGTTACTTCCGGTTGAATACGTCAAAATTATGACAAATGCAATAAACTCTGTTTTTGTTAACTATCCTTTGGCAACTGAAACAGCGTTCAGATGTTTACATGCTCTTATCAAGTTTCATCGTGTCACATTGTCTGGTAGCACTGATAGAAATGTTTTCAAAGCTGTTACCGAGCAGGCTGAGTCACGCTGCAGGGAATTACAAGACATCGTGGGATTCAACCTTGCTGCACTGACTGTTATGCAAGCCAGGAAACAAGACAAACAAAAAATTCAAACGTTCAGAGAAATGGTACAGGAAAGAAAACGGAAACGCAACACAAAGGAGAAAGCCCTGAAGCGAGCGTTGTTAATGATATAAGCTCTGCTTTATGTTTATTTGATATGAAATTAGAGTAAATATAGTAGTGATATGAATGTGTAGTACTTGTAGCAATATAAATGTTAACGAGAAAAATGAAATAGTGAGTCAAAATAAATTCAAAACAAGACTTTTGTACTCGTACGATCTGAATATGTATAATGGCCATTTGCCTTGCCCATTGCCCACATCGCATTTATCAAGAGAATAAGAATATATGGAAATGAAATTAAAGTGCATGGACCATGAACCCACTTTCTAACACAGCGCTATTCCGCGCCACAATTTGAGTTTGCAACAAAAATGCTTTCACCCACAACTATTTTTGTGACGTTGCGGTTGCCAATTTGATCTGAAATAGCAGCCAAGAGGGAAGAGGTCAAACTATCATAGCTCATAACAAAGCATCAATATTTATAGTGTTATATTTGCAGATAATACTTCTGTCAAAATCACTATTATTTAAACAATGAAAAACTGAAAATATCGTGCTTTTCACGCAACTTGTAAGTTGAGTAATATGTTAATTTTAAATGCTGATCATAGCAGCAGAGCAGCCCATCCAGCTTGTACTTGATAATTTTACCAGTAATATTTATTGCAGTTTTGTGATATTACTATGCCTAAAAAACGAAAAAATGATGCTGAAGACAGGGACTCTTTGGTAGTTCCAGTGGATTCAGCAGACGTTGAGGTGAAAACAGAGCAACCATCTCAGGAAGAAAGTAAAGAAGCCCCGCAGGAGCTAGATGAGAACGATAAAGAACCGGAACCAGCAGCTGTTAGAACCTTGAGACCCAGAAAAACTACATGCTATGCGGAGGACAGCCCGGAGATAAATTATGATGAAAAGTACAAAAAAGTGCCTAGGCGGAAGCGCCGCAATACGATGTTGGAGGATGGTAATAATGTTACAAGATAAATTGATAATGACTGCATGAATATCTATGTTGAAAATGAACATTTTCCTATGAGCTTTGACAATTAAATTGACGACTGGTATTTGTTTATATGAGCAGGTTCTGAAGAAAAGGAACCCAAAGTGAAACGAACGGAGAAAGTCAGTGAAGAACCAGGTACTACTTGTTTGGAGAAATCTATTCCTTTGGAAGCTGATAAAATTGAGTTACCGTTGCCGACTCTAGTTTCTTGCACTGTGCTGCTATCAGAAAATCCCGTTGCTGGTAAGTTGAATTCGGATAACAATGGTGGAGATGTGGCTGAAGCTGAAGATGGTGAGGGAAAGATGCAACAAACAAAGCAACCGACAAGTGATAAAAAACGTGCTAAGAAAAAGCCTAAACCCAAACAAAGTTATCAGGTAAACGTTGAACCTGATCTTGTTCCAAAGACCGAACCAATTTCCCCGTCTGCAGCAGTACCAGAGTTTAGAGAAACTGTAGAGGGCCGGGAAGTTGAGAGCAGCAAATCGGGTGGAAACTCCGTCATTACAACGAAACCTAAACCTAAAAAGCGAATCCGAACTAAGAAACTTGCTGTTTTATCTACCACTGAAAATGGCACGATGGATGACAAAAGCGTGGCTGGAGAAGCATTTGTAATTAAGCAAGAGACTGGTGAAAGCGAGCAGTCAAAATTGGAAGAGACTTCTCGTAGTAGTGAAATTAGCAAGGTCGTTGCAGAAGATCAAACCAAGAAAGATCCTAAAAAAGTTAATACAGCAGGCCCAAGAAAGAAACCAGTAAAAAAGAAGCCCAAACCCACAGTCATCAAAGATCCGTTGGATAAGAATTCTGTTGAGTCCAACGTGGACAAGTCAACCGAGCAACGCAACCTAGTGAAAACTGAAGTGGATGCGACAAAGGAAAATATAGATAGAAATCAGAAAACCCCTTTAACAACCAAGAAACGTGCGAAAAGTCGTCAAAAGAAACCAGCCACTGCAAAGATCGCCTCTTCTGCTGCCGATGTACAAACTACAATTGATGCGAATCCTGAGGAGGATGACAAAGAGAACAAGGAAAAAGTTAGCAATTCTGAAGTAACAGCAAAAAGTAGCAAGGTCGGAGAACCTGAAACAAAAACAAGAGCTTCAGTTTCCGTCGTTCGTAAACCATTCTTTCGTGGGCGGCGATCAAAATCATTTTCAGCTCGTTCTGGGCGAAAAGAAATTATTCATCAGGTCGAAGAAATCGATCCGGAGGATATACGTGGATTCGAACATGTGGAAAAGTATGTAACGCCTCCAGGGGTGAGACTTCCAAAATTCTGGGACTCTGAAGATGAAATGTCCGAAGATGAAAGCAATGATAATTTTAGGCGAATTATGTGTGGATTTGGTACAAATTGTCGTATACATGAGGTAATTCGGCCAGCCTCGGAAATTGTCAGGAGACTGAAGGAATTACAAAACACATTTGGAGCGACTAAAAGTTTGCCGTTATTCCAAAAGGATGTTCAAGATTCCAACGAGGAACTATGGTCAGTTACTTCAGAACCATTTTCTAGAAAAAATGATAAAGGAAGAAATATTACTTGGCATTACGATTCGGCATTTTTTAAGTTTGCTAATAATTATCCTTCAAAATGCAAATGACCAAAGTGTAATTTTTAAATTATTCCCCGGTCATAAATGCTTTATATCGTGTGTACTTTTGCAATCAGATACGTGAAATGTTCCAAAATGTTCCATGAATTATTACATTTTTACAGCTATTTTGTTTACAGCTATACTTTTAGTGTCGCAATTTAAATTGTCGTTTTTTCCATGTGTTGGAAATGAGTAAGACATGCTAGATACTTTCATAATATTGTTTTTATTCATTTTTGTTCAAAAAATAAAAATACATATTTTGTATTGTTTACGAAGCAGTGCGTACAAAAAATAAAATTATCTTATCCTATTTGCATTTTCATTAGTCTGAACATCAATCATTCGTTGATTTGATTGATCCGTGTATATTAGAACCATAAAAGGGACATTTGCAATAATTATCATGCGTCGAGCTTTGCGCTCGCAGTGGGGCATGCATAAAAATACAAATTTATACTTGAAACTGGATTTTGACGTGGAACAGCATATGCGAGTCCAAAAATGTGACTAAAACATGGACCACCCAACCAAATCTATAGGGACTCAACTATTTGTAAAATTCTTGTACTCTCTAACAGTATACATTTTTCAACCGTAGTTTTTTTTATAATTCGTTTTTTTCTGTACTTTTTACAATGTATTACACATGTAATTTTTAACAAAAATAGTAAATGTACAACCAACAATAGATACAACAGTGAAAAGAACTAAACCCTTTCTTTCAAATTGCAAATTATCATTATCGTTACCAAATACCAAACCAAGCGTTTTTTGGATTGAAAGACGTTTTCATTAAGTAAAGACCTTATTGTTAAAACGTCGATCTGACTATCTCTTTTTGAAAGGAGGAAATTCTAAAATAGGATTGACTATGCTTCTGTATGAAACTAAAGGAACTGACACTATGTCAACCTTTGGGGCCTCAATGGTATAAAACCCACCATGAGTCGCCTGACCCGAGTCGAACAGGGGTGGAGGCGTCTGTTCTGGAATGGTGGAATACCCCGTGGGAGGTGTAGGAGTGGGATTGTAGTCTCTAAGAACGTCATCAGGAAGGGTAGAATATCCTGTTGATGGAGAATAGCCACTAGCCGTCGGTGGACTATATCCTGTATTATCCGAAGAGGGTGGAAGATATGAATTAGTTGGCTTTTGGTTAGGTGTGCCGTATTCATTGTCTGGTCTTCGCGGGGCCGCATATTCGTTATTGGGTCGTGAATATCCAGATTGTTGAGGTGGAAGGTATGAATTTTTCGGAGGTCCATAATCTCCACTTGGTTTCTGTGGTGGAAGATAATCGTTCTTTGGAGGTCCATAGTCTCCACTTGGTTTTTGTGGTGGAAGGTAATCGTTCTTTGGTGGTCCATAGTCTCCACTTGGTTTTG
>JAHZNE010004584.1:0-13700 GCA_027744055.1 Callyntrura sp. NNG-2020 | reverse complement strand
GAGTAATATATACAAAGATGTACTTTTATATTATGAAGCTTATGTAAATAAGCAATAACTTTGCTCATATTAGGCTTCAACATATTGCATCTATGTATATGACGTATATAAATATCTTGCACCAGAAAATGTAACTTCGATCCAAATATGCATACAAATACATAATTTTACTTGCTCTTGGTGCAACACGCAATAGCATATGTGCTATTGGTTCGTAAAAAGTCAATTTCTACGATAAATAAATTCATTCCGATACTTCGTTGGTGTCTTTGCATTTTAAAAGAAAGCTTTCAATTTTTCTCTGCACGTCAGAAAAACTAGGCCTTTCGGCAGGATTCGTATGACAGCAGCCGACAATAAATTTGTATCTGTTTTTATAAATTAGATAAACATACCAATGTTTTTCATATATTCTATGTAGTACTTATGCTCAATAATGAATTGGCAATATGTAATGATAATTATCATACAGTCCTGCGGTGGCAATGGCTGGCTTTCCTAATCGCATCCCGTTGATCAACATAGTTGGAAAATTTGTGGTCCACGACAAATTCGAGTATGGAATTTCCCCTAAAGATAAAAATAATGGTTTCTTCAAAATTTTACGGACAGTACGAGACAATATGTGAAAGCACACAACCTACCCAACGTTAAAATTTCCCACAATGTAACACCGTAGCTCCACACGTCGCTCTTACTGGAATACTCAGAACGTGTAAGTGACTCAACGGCCATCCACCTCCAAGGCAATGGACCGCTTTCAGGTTTAATGTAATTTGTGTGTTCATATATCCGTCGAGATAAACCAAAATCAGAAATTTTTGCTCTTTTGCCTGCTGTCAGTAGCACGTTCCGTGCCGCTAGGTCAGCATGTATCACATTTTTTGTACCCAAATACGCCATTCCACAAGCAATTTCATGTGACCACAAAAGCATTTGTTTCAATTTAATTGGCTCATTTGTATTAACGTACGATGCATTTCCCAAGATAACGGGTCTGTAATTACACATACATGAACCCTCACATAAACCCTCAGTTTTGTCGAAATGCAAAATTTGTGCGCAAAAAATATTTATATGACTTACAAATTTGCATAAAGCATAAATGTTGACATTTCCGTCTGTCTTTTTAAATAGCAGAGTAGTGACCCCAAACTGCAGAGCTCTGTTGCAATGTACACAATACCTTTGTGGATCTCTGAAGTGTACGCCCCTCTCAGTGCCACAATGTTTGGATGCTTGCCAACATAACTGAGGATTTTTATTTCAGAGAGCAGCCCCTTAAGGGCACTCCGAGAACACGCATCTTTTGCCTGTTTTAGGGCTACATGCTCTGGCTCAACACCGGGGAGTTTCAACACGGCATTGAAGACACATCCAAATTCTCCCGTGCCCAGTATTTTGTCGTGCTCTAGCAAATATAGCCATTTATATTTAATATTTAGTGTAGTTATAATTGGCAATAATCCAAACACGTATGTCTACTTTTTTAATTTCAAAACGCACGTATTTTTATCTGGTCAATTTCAATTTCATAGGACATGTCATACGGAAACTTCATTGCAAAGTTATTAAAATTGTGGTCGAGTTCGTCCACTGCCAGCACACCGCGCTCTCCCTCAATGAACCCACGAATGTCCTCTGTAGACAGTTGTTGTTGTAATTTTTTCACGCGAAATGCCAAAAACACGATTAAAGACAGGAAAGCCATTGCTAACAGCAATCCCACGGTGATACTCACAACATTGTCGGTACTCAATTTAGAGGATGACTCATTTACTTCTAGAAAGGAAGAGAGAGTGGTTTATAAGTTAAACTCCATTGTACATATTTTGCGCTTAATATTTGCAAACAGCTTACCCGAAACTTTTTCAATGTAGCCGTCACGTTGACCACATTTCGCATTACTAGACAACCGCCACCAGCCGTCGTGGCCACTCATGGTGTCTTTAACTCGCCAGGGATTGTCGATGGCCTCATTAAACCAAACATGGAAGCTGTTTTCTCTTGCCCACGCGTTGGCAGTCTCCCAATATATTTTAAAATTCTCCAAATTATACCACGCATTCCAAGTGTCACCATCACTTCCCCAGGTAATGCTACCCATAACTTGTATTCCAGCATTTATTTTGAGCATATTGTCTCTATATTCCAACAATGAACCGGCAACGGATCTAAATGATAATTCTGCTCCAAGCATTTTGACATCCGAGTCGGCCTCAACATCACAAACAATAAAATCTGACATTTTCAAAATACGTTCTATGATGTCGTGCCGTTTTTTTCCTTCATCTATTTTTAAAGCACCGCAATCTAGCAGAAAAGTTCCAAGCTTCAGATGTTCAGAAGCATTTTTTAGGAATGTTAAATATTTCAATGTTTGCTGGGCCTGTGTGCTATTAGACGGGTATTCGCTATTGTAAATGATAAAACCCATCACCGTTCCCGGATAAATTTGGTTGGCTGTCTGAGCCGACTCGAGTGCTAATTGCAAATCGATATTAGGATAATGATTGTCCTCTTGCCATATTCCTTGTAGAATGTTAACTTCAGTATTGTTCCGTTCTTTATTAATTTTGGCGGAAATTTCAGGGATCTGGATGTCAACAAAATGGCTGCTGTGGTAAGTGATATTTTGTGTATAGTTTTCTGTAAAAGGAAAATCCAATAAAAGGACCATCTTGTGTGACCAATATTTGTAAGTTAACCTTTAACAAGTCAAGATAGATTACCAAATTTTGAAGTGAAAGGCCATATGAGAATATTTGAAAACCTTTCTGAAACGAGCTCCAACATCACCTTTACATCGGCTTTCGTGTAGTCATCAAAGCTTGGAAAATCATCTCTGTCCAGGGGTAGTTTAACGTAAGGGGAAAATATAACTCCTGTAAAGTTTTGGTCAAACTGAAGGGAGGCACACAAGATGGAGAACGACATGTATACAATTAATTGAAGCAAACTGCACCAAACAAATTGACGCTCACCAGCCATTTTACACAACTGAACCGACTTTTCACAAAATGCTATACATACAATTTATTCGAATTACTTTCGATGATTAATGAAATAACTATTTAAAAATACAATCAGCGAAAATTTCCAACTTGGCAACTGCTCCATTTTTGCTAGTTGCAAGCACTGTATGTTGATAATTACTTGTAAAATTTAGATATGGTGTAATTGTATTATCAGATACAAAGTAAAAGTTAACATGGCATAAGTTGAAAAATCAACGTAACTTGCTTTGTCTGTTTTTGGTGCCTGTCTACACTTTTGATTTTCATTTTCCATATGTCTGAGAGGTTCGTTATGCGGGTAACGCGGTTTCATTTAAGTAATACGCTTATTAGGAGAACTTACTTAATTGAAGTGGTTGGATTTGGGGTTTTATATTATTAGTGTTCCAGCTTCTGTAATTGATTGTTTACTTTGGTAGTAGTAATGTGGCCTGAAAGAATGTGACGGGTTATTTAGTTTGTTATGTACCGTTCACACACTGTGAATTAAATAGTTTATGATACACCCTTTACCAGCATGGCAGTATACGGAAGCATGGGAATGTGTGTATTTGATAACATGTTACAAGAAACCCACACCCTAATATAAATTTAGGTCAAAGTTCATAATTCATTTTAAAAAAATAATGTAACTACACAGGTATTGACATTGGATGGTGCAAATGAGATGTCAAAACTCGATTACTTTGCCTGTAAAGTAATAAAATAACGAGAGAGGGGTGCGGGGGCGGAGCCACAAATAAGTATAAAAGTTTATCTATATGAATAATACTCATACATTTTAAAAATTAGTCGTCCTTCAGTGTGTGTATTATGTAGCATACTTCTAAGCATCTCACTTTAAATTGAGGTTAAAGTAGAAATGTTGTTTTAAATAGCTCGAATAAATGTAGGTACATGTATCATGTGATAGAATTTCTATAGTAATTTCTGAATTCAAGCCAATAAAGACTGCAACTTGTTCTGGAGAATAGAATCTAAAGTTTTAGATAGCCCAGTTAACACCACCCTCGGTTATAGGTATATTGATGAAAGCCATGCAGTAGCCAGGATGCCGTAAAGAGCTGAAGCAAAAATATTTGTATAGCGCGGGAAGAAGTATTCTTGGACCAAATTATACCATTCAATGTTTAACTCTACGAAATTTACATCACTGTACACCAAAAAGCTGTGCTTTTGTCTGTAATTGCTTCCAGGAGAGTAATTGATCAAAATGTCTGTCAAGGTGCAACATTATATTTTCATACAATTATGGTTCACATAACTATTTGCCCAGTAAATATATGTAGCGATATTTAAAACTGGGTTTGGAAAACATGTCAGGGATAATAATCAATATACTTGTATGCAGCAGTAGTGAAAGAAATGGAAGAATACATTAGATACATTGCGGAGTTTTAATGCATAATTAAGCGGATACATTTACAATAGCTATTAGAAATGCTTATGACAAAGCGTTTTATGAACTCAAAATTATACAAACGTTTTCAAATTATTATAATTTTAGAAAATACCAACGTTTCCACTTACATCTTACGTAATGCAATCCACATGAATAAACTAATTTCAAAAAATAAAAATTGACTGTAATTTGGCACAGACTGACCATTTGCATAAACCAATCATTGAATAAATTCAAAAGTAAAATATTAAAGCAGCTACTAAGATGTGTGCCTTTTATAAAACTTTGCTATTTAAAGAGTCCACGGTCCTTAAGTCCAATACTTAGATCCACAGTATCCTTTAACAAATCTAAAAGGTAGCCTCTCATGGTCGGCATTCTCATTTTCCCCAGAGAACCGTACGTCAACGCCAACGGGCGCATTGAACGTACCATTTTCCTTAATGACTTTTTACATAATCCATTCTGACTCCAACTGCTTCCGTCTTTTTCAAAGTCAGTCTTCATTTTTGCCCAACAGCCCCACTCTGAATGTTGACGAGGGAGGCTAACCGCCACAAAACAACGGTCAACCCAAACAACTACACCGAAGTCAGCGGTATGAAACTGCCACTCAATTAAACCTAAACCCAGAAAGGCGATGGTATTTGTCATTTGCAAAATCCAAAAATGCACTCCAAAAACGTGGACATTAAAAAACTCAGAGATTCATTGAAAAGAACAAAAAGTATTACTAAAGAGCGATAAGTCGGAATGCCTTCAAAGGTGATGGTACTCTTCTTTAAACTGTTGAGGCTATCAGTATAACGATGCGAGATGATGAAGCATAACATTAAACCTGTTCGAATAATGTTGATTCCGTTCCATACACTCAAACTTCCTATAAAACCCGCACTGCAAATATTCCATATTTAAATCACTGCACGTGATACCATCTTTCAGGACAAACAATTCGAAAGAAGTGAATGGGAGCATCCAGCTCAAAGTAGTAAACAAATAGAGGTAACGTTATGCAAAATGAAAGTGAAATGTAGTTTGCCGAAACCAAGAAAATGCCATATCCGTCGATAGAATTATTTTCACGATACAGAATTTTAAACTTTTCTTTGCATTTGCATGCTCTGTTTGATATTGAACTTATACATGGAAAATTACACAACTGGTTGAGAAACAGCCACTAATCTTCCGCTTTTCTGAGAAAAGTGGTGGAAATTGCAAGAGATATTACAGTAAGGAGAAGTTGAACAATTAGTTTGAACATTAGAAGTATGTTTAAAAGCGGATACAAGTTCAATAAGTAGCATATCAGCACAACTGCACTATTGACGATGGCAACCCAGGGTTGCAGAAGCAGGCTGATAAACAGCCAGGCCTTCAAGGAGCGTTTGCTTTGAACTACGGTGAATTTTCCCAAAGAATCGTTCCAGTTGAAAAGGTATTTGCAATGAAAAATTTGGGCAAGGATTTGATAATTTATACGCTGAGCCATAAGGCACGATTTCGACAAAGCAAGGGGAAATCATTTCTTTCAAACACAATAAGTAAGTTCTTACTTTTAATTGGCACCCAGAGAATTGTTTCTCAACAATGGGTATGACTTTAAATTTTAGTAAAAATTTAATGCGTAATTATAAATCTGTAGGACTTTGTGAAATGACTTTATGCTGAAGTCTGAATTTGGAACGTAATAGAATAAAACGGTGTAATCCACCTTCGTGAGAAACTACGGAGAGCATATCACACTAATGCGTTAGCTATTTGCCTATTTACTTTCCAGAAAATATTACAAAACATTTAAGCTCAGGTGTGAGCCATTTTTAAAAATTATGGTAGTCCCCGTGATTTCTCAATCCTCATAATTCACTCTATACTTGATTGTTGGGTTTAAATGTAAATAGGTAATTTTATTTTGATCTATGCATATGCCAAATTTGAGCTGAAGTTATTGACCCATGTTGGATTGTGCAGATTACAGATAGACCCTTAGATGAACGGACAAACAAGCCAGCATACTGACTGCATAAACCAAATCATCATTAAAATGTTTTCGTAGTTAGTTAGCCACTTTTAGATTTCAAAATTTTTTAAAAAAAATTTGGGTACTCAGTCAGTCACCTTCCAACCCCCATAACTCTCGCCATACTTGACCGTTCGATCTGAATTTTAATAGGAAATATGCCATTGACATAAGGAACTTACTTGCGAAGTTTCAGTGAAAATCATCCATTCCTTTAAAAGTTGTGTTTTCAGACATACAACTACACAGATGGACGGTTAGATAGATAGGAGGACTGACTGACACGGGCGGACAAACATACTGACTTTATGAACCAAATTCTCATTAAATTATTTTCTTACTAATTACACCACTTTAGAAGAAAAAACATTTTTTGAAAATTTTGGTACTCGGTGACTGACAAAAATACTGATTGTACCATTCAAATTACCATTAAAATGTTTTCGTCGTTAGTTATACCATTTTTAGAAAAAAAAAGTATTTTTTTTTGAAAATATGGGTACTCGGTAACCTTCCAACCCCCATAACTTCCGCCATACTTAACCGTCCGGTCTGAATTTCAATAGGAAATATTCTGTTGACACATAGTACCTGCTTGCAAAGTTTCAGCGGAATCCGTCAACTCTCTGAAGAGTTATCGTTATTACAGACGTACAGACGGGCAGACAGACAGACGCACATACAGACAAACATACTGATCACATAAACTACTTTAGCATTAAAATGCTCTCCGTAGTTAATGATGGATTACAATACGATACCATTAGTCAAATTTAAAATAATTCTTCACTTCAGTTACGACCAAACTATAACGTAAAATTAATGGTTCAAAATAATGGGTTGGTTGAACCCATTAAAACTTGTATAAAGTCTCTAATGAGACACCAATTCACATAACCTAAATGCAGATACTTCATTTTCAATGTAGCTTGTAAATAGGGTTCAGGTCTACGACAAGTGCTTTGTTTGATGCTTTGATATGGTTGATTGTATGTATCTAAATGTATGTAGATCATTGAACAATTTGATTTGCATTATAATATTTCCGCTTTTGAAGTATTTTCCTATATTTAAAACCACCTCACGATGACACATGTGACTTTGTTGACTCTTTATACACTAATTGCACTTGGAAGGTGGTCTATTGTACATTTACGAAAAGTATTTTAAATCAGTCCACACGAATATGCATAATATTTTTTTCTATGATTGCATTTATACATGCCACACTAATGAACATTTTATAATGAAGATATAGCATGCATTTACAGATTAACGTTAATCTAACCAGTTCTTTAACGACAAGTTTAAATTTTGAAGCCATGAGGACGTTGGTCATCAAATTTATATTCGGGAATGTTGAATTTCATTACACATGTTTTCACAGACTCTTACCAATTGAATAATGCCAAATTTGTATTTTAATGAACCAAAAATTAGTTTTATATAGTTGTGCTGTTAATTTAGATAAATGCTGTCTGAATTTGACGATGTTAGTAAACTTCTAACAATTGTTCATGGAAGACTAATAACGCTATTTAAATTTTGTCATCATTTGCTATTTTTTAGATAAATGAAATAAATTACAGAATAATTGTCTATTAATGACTTGTTTTTGGGCAATTTCTAAAACTTATAAATAAAGCATTTTTAAGGTTAAAATATAGTGAAGGATTCTTAATTATGTGCGATATTAAACCTGAAAATTAATGTGTAGTGGCTAAGATTTATACGTATGGCGACTCCAATTGAAATTGTGTGTTATGTTTTACGAACGAAACCTGCATATATAGAGAATATTTCGTTCTAATAAATGTTATATTTATATTGTGAATAACTACCGCAGTTGTCGTCATTGCATTTGATACTTTCTAGAGACATGTTTCCACGTCGTATAGAAAGCGGAACATACAAACTAAAAGGAAAGATTTGCTTGATTGCGTAAATGACGTTTAATTGAGTTTACAACATAAAATACCGGAATTGTTGACCGTTTATTTTATGTTCCTGAGATAATAAATAATAAGCCTTAAATTGTTTCAGTCTTGAATACCATTGAAAACAGTTTATTGTGACCACATTATCAATACCGCAATTGCTTCTAATATTAAGTAGTAACCATCAATTTACGGATGATTATAGCCGACTACGTAAAACGTTGTATTCTGAGTAGATTGTAAAATTTATCTTTATTACAGCCTTTGTGTTCTGTCATTATTTTTTCTGTCTCTACTTTCTTTAATTGTTCACGACATTTTAGTTATACTTTACATTTGTTTTACAATCTCAGTAGGAAAAGAAAAATTGTAAGTAATACTTTATACCGAGATAAACGAAAATGTCGCTACTCTGCCACTTCTGTTCATTTTGTTACAGTGTGCATTCATTTTCGAAGCTTCTTGTTATAGCTTCTACAAGTAAAACAGAGAAATTTTCAATTTTGTTTTTACAATTTTTACAACACGAATAAAAAACTACTTTTGCGCATATTGTCTCACAAAAGATAATGTTGTTTTTTGTTACACACTTGGTGATATAAGCTGCTTAATATTACTGTTTTTGTATCAACCTAAATGATGATATACCCCATTATGTGCTTAATACTCATCAAGAGTAACTCGTGAGTAGCAAACTTTAAAACAGAGAAATTTTCAATTTTGTTTTTACAATTTTTACAACACTAATAAAAAACTACTTTTGCACATATTGTCTCACAAAAGATAATGTTGTTTTTTGTTACACACTTGGTGATATAAGCTGCTTAATATAATGTTTTTGTATCAACCTAAATGATGATATACCCCATTATGTGCTTAATACTCATCAAGAGTAACTCGTGAGTAGCAAACTTATTGGGAATAAATTTAAGATTACATGTTTTATGTTGCAACAAGGAGCATGCATAACTTTTAGGAATCATTTAGAGGAGAAATTGTGCTGCAACGAAAACATATAAAAATACAACGTACTTTCCAGTATTAATATTGTAGAAATTAAACTTCCATTTCTATTTAGTGAAGTGCGTTTTCGTAAAATAGTTGTGAGAAATAGTAAAGTCCCTTCCATTCCCCGCTGACACGAAAATGTCTGAATTCAAAACTTTTTTTGTGAATTGTTACAAAAATTGAAACTAATTGATAGTTTACCATATCATTAGTCGATACCAGTTGCAATACATCCGTAAAAGTATTAAACTACGTTATTCAAACAACTACAATAAAGCATCATGCTTACAAACGACTCCTTTTTACCTGTGCTCATCAAATACGTCCAGTTAACCAATCTCTTCTTCTGCATACCAATTCAATGGAACAAAAGTAAACAAAAGTTTACTGTCTTGGCTCCGAGATCCAAGCCGATGTTCCGTCATCAGCGTGCACATAAAGCGTACGTATGTTATACAGTTTTTGTTACATTGCAAATGCTATATGTAACACAAGTCTGTCGTAGCACTTACAACAAAATCCAAGATCAGAGTCAAGATATTGCCCCTGTTGTGAAAATGCTTAATTTCTTTTTGATTTCCTCCTTTATCACTGGCTGTACAATTGGGAGCGGGTACATTTACAGACCGGCAGAAATTGTGGACTACTTCAACGCCTTGGTAGATATGTCATCCAAATATAAAGGTAAGACAAGCCCATATAAATTCGTCGTAATTTTCTCCCTACAATTACTAAAACACTATATTCGATTTCAGATCGCATCCCACCAATGTCAAGGAGCGATGTACTATTGAAAAAGTTGTTAAACTTCATATTTTGGTCAATTAGTGTTCAAGGATTTCTCTATTTCTTTACTATTGGTTGGATATTTCCTTGTCAACCGGCCCATTTTTTGTCCCCGCTGCTGGCGGAATGTCATGGTACTCCGGTTTTGAACAACGGTGACACTGTTCCAACTCAAATGCGACGACTACTTGATTTCATCGTCAAATTAATGTACGGTTTGTTAAACGGCTGGATGCTCTCCACTACTGCGGTAATATGTATGTTGTGTGCTTGTGATTTCATTCTGTCGCCATTAACTACTGTTAAACTTCTGCTATCCTTAAAACAGCAGCTTAACAACTGGAGAAAGCACGTATTTTCTAACGATATATTTTATAGACAAATCCAAGTGTTAATGACATCGGCTAATGCTCTTGGTCGGCGATTCGTACTGAGTGACGCTATTATTTATATAATCATATGTCAAGTTGCTTCGATTACAACGGTTATTTGCACGAAGATAACCACCTCTAATATGTTTCTTATGCAGTTTTTTGGTGTAATAGGTATAACCGTGTGTATCATTGTATTTGTAGTATTTGGGTTGATGGGAGACATATATGAAACGTCGATGAGCATCAGGAGGAAAGCGAAAGAAGGGAACCTTTTTAGTAAGGGCAGAAGACCGGAAAAGCGGTGGATACGGTTTTGTATGTCGTGTTCTCCATTGAAAGTAAAATTTGGAACGAATAGTTTTGTGGAAAAGATAACAGCGCTCAATATTGAAAACTTTGTGCTGGTACCAGCTGCCACCATTATTTTAGTAGACAAGTAGTTTGTATGGTTTGTATTTTTCAACAGTGGCAGATAGATATTTGTTGGTCGAACTGATTAATAACAATTAATGAAGAATCACTGTTATCAATGCCGGTGTTTCTAACCTACTATAATAAATGCTGTTACTGCATTTTTCTGGTCGGTGATGCTAGACCAAATGTATAATGGCGAGAGTAAAAGTTGTTGAGTGTCATTGTGTGGTTTAGATCATATTGTACATATTATTCATAATAATTATGTGGTAGTACATTTTCATCAATTGTTAAATTGTATTTAATAGCATGAATAACTACACCTGTGTATGGTAAAGAGATACTAATAATACTGAAACAAGTATTTAGCCGAAAGCACAATTACTAAACTGGAAGTATGAGCAAATTTTGAATACTGCAATTTTGAAATAGTAATGAGAGCATAATTAAGCACGGGAAATGTAGGAATAAATGAATATCGCTACTATTTTAAATTCCAAAATTTACGTCAATCATCCAAAACAAAGCCAGTCACACACCGCGGAGAACGTGAATGACAATTATCGAACGAGACTTCATGCAGGATGGGTGCTCTAACATTTATGGAAAATGTTACAAACGGGATACTTCATCATAACAAACATGTAATAGCTATCATCACTATTGTCAAATTACCATATTATTCGAATAAGCATTCCCTCATGAACTTACTGTCGTCTCCGATTTATTGAGGAACAGCAAAATTGATTATATTACCTAAGGTCAACAACTACATGCATGGCTATAGTAACCAGGGGGACGGGGGGACATGTCCCCTCAGGATTTTGAGATTTAACATTAAGGATAAAGCGGAGGCAGGGTTATGGAATATTACAGGATAGGAAATTCCCCCTCGTCCCCCCGTTTACTGTAGCCCTGACTACATGAATGAATAATAAATAGAACTTGTACGAGCGTTATCAATTAAGGGGCTATTACGTAATAAATTGTATAGTTCTTTTTAATAAAAATTAACCGTGTTTCATGACACATGTTTTGTTACTTTTTAATGAGCTGTGAAATAGCGTATGCGTTTTGGAAGAAAGTTTTCCTTTTTCGTTCTATTTCACGGGAAGAGCTACGATCCATGAGACAGTGAAAAAGAGAAAAGGGAAAAACTATTACAAGGTAAAGTTGACGTTACGTGCTCCATGGCCGTTTGTGGATTTGCCTAAAAGCAGTTCTCTTTCCATTATTTTTCTGCTTTCTCTGTTTGGAAGAGAGCTACTGCATTGGTATGTGAATATAAGCTGTGTACCTGACAACTTTACGAGAATAGGGGAGCAAGACTAGATAGCTTGCTGTATGGAGAAAAGTTGTTGCGGACGAGCATGTTCGTGGCATTCCGACGCGTAGGCAGACACGATCGATAGTATCATGTGGTGAAAGTGGAAGCGTAGTTTTTGTTTGTTGACATAACAAAAAGTAATACACAATAAGTCTGGCATTAGATCAAGCATTTCACACTTGAACGCAGGTTTCAGAATGGACCACTTGTTAGGGTCAGAAAATATTTTATAAAATATTTTAGTGAAATATACCATAGGACTTTAATTTGAATGTGGGGAAATGGAGAGGCAAAATTTCAATCCGAAAAGAGTGAGGATGGTGGCCACCTTAGATTTCGTACTGACCATGGCGCTCGTCGTTGATATTACTTGTTTCACTGTGTATCCTATCTGGGCGCATCATTACATCAAAACGGAGGAGGAAAGAGGGTCGAGGCCTCCCCCAGCCGTCGAGGAGTTTATTGTGTACTCAGGAGCTATCCCAGATAACCGTTCAGATAAGCCAAAAATTAGTCCCCCTTTACTATGGACATTCCTTGGGGCGGTTATTCTCTTCGGGTTGATTACTGTTCTGGCGGCGGCTGTTTTATTGAAATCTACTAGTGAGGTAACGGAATTTTATTAACTTAAAGAAGTGATAAAATTGAATTTAAAATTGTGTTTTATTTATTTTGTAGAAAGTCGATTCTCCCGAGGCCCTCCAAATCATCCGCTTTTGGATACACTGTAATTGGCTGACTTTAGTGGTAACCTTGACAGGACTCGTCTCCATGTATTTCTTGTGGATGGCTAACTACCAAATTGGTTTTCCCACTCCAATGCTCTTCTATTTCGGAATCCGCCTTCTTTTCACGTGGGCCATGTATCAGCAGTTGAAGGCTCTGAGAGGTCCTCGGATAGAAATCCCGTTTATACACCCTGCTGTCGTAACGGCGGTAGTAAGTTAATTTATTTAATTCAAAATTTGTAATAAAATTTAAGCTTTATCGGAGTAATGCAAGCTTACCTTATTTCCGGTTTCAGCCAATTGTCCGCCATGGTCGCTATTACGGGCGTCCGGGGATGTGTTCCAAGATGGGAACACCCGGTATGGGACTGGGCACGTACAAAGGTGCCCCACTGTCAGCGCCGAAATGTCAATGTTTGGGCTTCCGTCCTCAAAATGTGTAAAAGAGACACTGACAAGAAAAGAAGATACAAAGTTCAGGTTCATCTTGTGTGGTAGAGTGTCAGGGACAAGTCTGCATATATTTTACAGTTATGATGTAATTAATATACAGCGTTTATTCTCGGCCATTGTTTTGTAACAAAACTTATACGCACTATTAATGCCTAAAAAACAAAGAAGATCTGTCCACTGGATGATGGAAATTGTCCACTGGACAAAAGTGGAAATGTCCATCGTCTTCGTTGGACA
>JAHZNE010004583.1:0-11023 GCA_027744055.1 Callyntrura sp. NNG-2020 | reverse complement strand
ACACAATCTGTTGACTGAGGCCTTCAACGGTGAGGTGTCAAAGCAGTGAAGCCGCGTAAAACGTAAAATGTAAAACTGCTTCGGCTTTTGCTTGGATAGGCAGGCTGTCTGTTAAATCACAACCTGGCATTTTCTGCTCCTTTGTTCGCTTTCTTCCTTTTTTGTTTGCATTTTTCTATGAATCAGGATTATATACGTGGGACTAGGGGGATGGAAAGATGATTGCTACATACATAACGGCTTGACATGAAAATATGATGATGATGAATACACAGACGGGGCGGAGTAATGAAACAAGACAACGTGGAACGATGGTAGTTTCCCACAAAAAGGAAATGGACGACGAGGACACAAAATGAAAGGAAGAAGTGATATAATTTGTTCATTACAATTTGGAGAGAGCATTTGCCACTTTAATTTCCTTCGACTTCACATGAAGGACTACTGCAGGAGGACAGTGGCAGTGTCTGGCGTCCCCAATTTCAAGATAGGTATAGCAAACCACAAAAAGCTGTCGATTCTGCTAATTAGAAAACTAAGCGTATATACTGACAAAGACGTGAATAAGTCGAGGAACGCACACATGAATGAAAATGGTAGCGTTTTAGTTTCACGGAAAAAAATTGTCGTTCGAAGCCTATGTCATACGTACTACATATGAGTGTGTAACGAAAGAGCGCTTTCTTATTTACATTTTAAATTGCCCATCTGAGCAATCCTAAATAACGGGTAACCGGCTATTTCCTCGCGAAGGCCCATTTCCCGGGGAGTCCTTTCCCCGGACGCCCCTTTCCCCGTGAAGATAATCTTTCAGCGTAAAATTCTCTGTGGTTGAATTGTATTGAATTAAATTGCTTTGGTTTGATAATGGTTGTACTGACACATAGCAGTGTTACGTTTTTAAATCTTTATTAGTTAAACTGATCACCACAGAGAGATGGAAAACGAATAATTAATAATAAATAATAACGCTCAACACAGAGCTATACAATAAAAATATTAATTGCAATTAATTAATTGCTCACGACAGAACTCACTTATCTAACTCCGTTTTCTACAATGAACGTTTCTCTTTCTAACAAAAGTGTTCATCTCCATTCAAAATTAATACTAAACTTACCTGTATCAAAATCTCAGTGCGTGTCTGTTTGACCTTTCAAATAAAACAGCGAGCACAAAACGCATAGCTTATGACGCATAGAACCGGGGCAAGTTCAACTGCGAGTGACAAATATATTCTATTTTGGCAATATTTATAATTCAACCAACAGAGAATTTTACGTTGAAATATTATCTCGGACGAATGAGTTTCCCCGTGAAACTGGACTTCCCGGGGAAAGATGTCTTCGCGGGGAAATAGCCTAGACCCATATAACAATTTCAACCTGCGTAAAGAAATTGATTAATATTTATACTAACATTTTGGGTGAAAATAGGCTGTTCTGTATGTTGTATGTGGTATCGTGAATGGAGAATGATTGAGGGAGATGAGCAGGTGAATCTTGGAATTGAGAAGTTCCATCAAGAAGGGAATCTGGACAGGCAGTCGGCAGGCGGACACAGTGTGAGTTAAAAAGTGGTGCGTGCATTCTGTATCGTTCCCTTTTTTATTTATACTGTGCTTGCTTGCCCAAATACCATCGCCATTGTCCAAATTAATTTCGAATAACCCTCAGCCGAAAGGATCAACTGAGGAAAATCTAGTCCAAATCGTCATCACATTTGCATATCAGAAATATTTTGGGAAAAAGAGTACATGCAACAAACAACGGTGGGAACAAACAACGGCCCAGCCATTACATCTTGTGCAAATCCATCCCAGGGATGGTTAGAATAATACGTTGATTTCATGTACGTCTTCTTCATCCACCCCTGAGATGGGTTGTACAGCAGTCATCATCGAGACCTCTTTATTAAGAGGAACCCAGTACCAGGAGAAGACGGAAGATTGTTTCTCATAACACCCGTTGATGGAGCGGAGCGACAAGCAAGAGGAAGAAGCTGATGGTCGTCCTTGGTTTATCGCGAGCCATCGAGGATGTTGAAACTGGAAATGGGAAAAATGGTGAGATGAGATGTAGGTACATTATTTTGCTTCACGTATAATGCCGTTCAGTTCTATTGAAATGAAGTGTTCGACATTTAACTTGAAAACACTTGAGAAACTGCAGTTTGAATGACCCAATCAAACTTTTCATGTGCTGCCTGAATTTCTATATGCCAACTTTCATATAAGTTAGCGCTAAATCATAGAAGGAAAAAGTATGCTACCACCAAGATTCCATCTTGGAATATATGATTGTTCGGTGGCGTTCTTAGGCACTGGGTTTCAAATCCTTCAAAAGGAACTGTGCGGAAATAACTTGAATTTGAGTTTATTTTTCGGCGGGCGAACAATTGACTTTATCACTTGATCGTTCCTGGAAAACATTAATGTGATTGTCAGTAGGACAACAATACTCCCATAAAATTTAATGATGGCTTATGTTCTCGGTCACCCAAAAATGTTGCATAGTATAAATACGACAACGGTTGATGAATCTCAGGCTCAGTTTCAATATTCCACGGGGCAGGATGAAGTTGCTTTGTTGTGCTTTTGGTACTTTACATTTATCTGTTTATCACATTCTACCCCCACATGGTTCAAGATGACATTATTTGTCCACTTCCAATAATTGTTTGCTTCCCATGATCTGTTTTTTTAAATGATTTTTGTGAAATTTAAATCAAACGAGTAAAAAAATAAAAAAGCAAAAGTTTTAATTCTCTGCCTCCTCAATTATTGGGAGGGTGAAATTAGTTGAATATTGAATTTTAATATATAATACATACATGCACATACGGACACGATTAATATTAAAACACCCAGTATTATATACGGCATAGTTGGACGTCACTATGACCACCATTGAATGTAAACACCACCGGGTGGCCAAGTCCCCCAAACTTTATTGACAATTGACATTAAACGATAAGAAAGTGAGTTGCCACAAAGCATCGTAGGAAGATGGGAAATTCTCCTATTGCTCTTCAGTTGCTGCTTTATCAACACGAATTTGATGTAAGGCAGTGCCGCGCCGTAATGAGGTCATGATGTTCTAACTGTTGGGAAATGGAGAACAGCCTTCGATCAACAATAAAAGCTGTCAACTTTATAATGTACGACCGTCCAGGATTGTTTAGCCAAATTTAAAGCTAAAATTAAAGTTAAATTTTAAAATTAGTTCCATTTTTCTACCACAAGGGGGCGCATGCCATCTTCACGTTTCTAAAAGCGCTTGCCATACCGAGTCTAATGTCCAAAATCCCATTTCGATAGCATATAAAAAAGATCAAGAGTGTAAATACAACGTTGATGGTGTTCAGTGTTGACCAATCTCAGTTTCAACAGTCAACATTTCATTTTATCACTAACAGTAACGGTTAGTGTTGAATTCGCATCTATCAGATTTCCCTTGCAATTATAAATAAATGAAGAACATTGAGCCGCTACAGGTGATGATCATTAGGTTTCACCTCTCTCTTTATCAAATACTTCTTACCTGAAATTTAAAACTTCACGGACAAAAACCGAATAAAAAACATTAGAAGCTGGGAATATTCGGTGTCATTCATGTAACATGTCACGCTCACGCTGAATGTTCGTCTGATTTAGGAAAATGTACAAGTGACAAGTGGAGAGGTAAATGTAGCGACTCTATGCATTGGAATATATTGTATACGTTCAAACTGTACATACAACAATCAACGGTGGGAAATGCATTTATGACAGATATACGCATCAGGATTGTTCAGCCTCAACCCTTTCCCTCCAGTAAGTGCGTGGTACAAAGTGGTCAAAATGGAAAGTCGGTGCCATACCGTGTCCATGAATGGGGGACGTTTACGTACAGCATAGGTAAAACTTGTATGTAGTTCCTCCATACATGAGACATGTTTGGTACACTTATCATCATTGTCGAGGAGCCTCACTCAACTTGGAGAACACCGGACGAAGTCCACCTGATGATCTGATGCCCGCATACACGTTGAAAGCGCTTCCGTTTTTTCTCTTGCGTCACGTGTCCCTCCCAGAGTTCCACGGTCGTCCTCGGAATGTTTTATGAGATGTTGTGCTGTCCTACAGGAAATAAAAAGAAGGATGCCGTGTAACGTTTTTGTAGTCGTTCCACGGCATAGATTCTTGTAATTTTGGTGGGGCAAATCTTCCCATTTTTCTAAATTAACCTTTCCATGGACATTTCCAATAAATAAGTGTGACCTGTTGGATCATTAGCATCAGCCCAGTCATTAAATCAGGTGCAAGTCCATCCCAGGGATGTTTAGAATAACACGTTGATTTTATCGTCTTCTTCATCCATCCCTGAGATGGCTTGTACAGGAATCATCATCGAGACCTTTTTATTAAGAGGAAGCCCGTAACAGGAGAAGGAAGATTGTTCCTCATGACACCAGTTGATCCAACAGGGCTCAAGACTCAAGACAAATGTTGTATGCCGGCGGAGAGTTGTGTAAAAGCGTTTGCTGTGCCGAGAAACATGAATTACTTTCACCGGACTTGACTCACTGGGAATGATCTATTTCGCTTTTCTTTATATACATGGAAATCAAATCAAGTAGTCCTTCAAAATCTATTTTGCGTACTAAATGATGTCGTATGACTGAGTTGTACATAGCTATGTACCATTTACACATTTCGTGTATAAGATGAAAACAATGCATTTATTATGCAGGTCAAGATACAAGTTCAAGAGTTTTTTTACTGAAGAAACCCCAACAAAACCTGTAAGATACTACCAATGTTAATGTCACGGTCTATTTCATTTTGTTGGTCACAGTGGAACGTCTTAGTCTTGCTATCCGTGGCTTTTCAGTAAAATCCATATATTAAACACATTTTGGGTTTGAGGAGGCAGGCTTTCTATATATTATTAAAAACTGTTCATGTTTATACTCTACTCGATAAATACTATCCCATGTCTTTAGACTTCCGTTCCCTATAATTAAGTTGTAGGTACTTAATGCTGACAACAACACTCGCGGAATATTATCCAGTTTAATCAACCTATCGATAGCACCGTTTTAGTACGGAAACAACATAATCGGTTTTGCATGTATTGCTCGTTAACTCAAACAGATCCGTCCAGTGAATAATAATAATTTATTTCATTTCATATCTAAGTCATTTCCAATTACAATTCAAGAATACAATGAAGCCTTGCTTAGCAAGTAGTTAATGTGAATGTGTCAGCATATTAAATGATTTCTGTAGACGAACACAATATATGGGCAAATAAAAACGGAACCAAATGGCAAATCCATTGTAGCTACTGGACGCCGATGGCGGGGTTGAAATTACATACGGGAGGACATTAATTATATTAAGGCGTACCATTTTAAGATTTATTTATAGTTTGTTTTTCAGACACAGCTTCTCGTTTGTTCACTATTCCTTTAAAAAATAGAACGTGTATGTTAGACTCCAGACTTGATGAAGCAAGAGTAGAAGTTGCAGTCAGCACATGACTACCCAGAACTCTGCAACAAAGCTTCTATTCCTCCTGAGAATCTTAAAACTGTGTCGGTTTAAAAATGGGTACGCCCTTACTCTGGAAAGCTGGTGCAGTAGCAAACAGCTACTACAAATACATCCTCCCGTACCATTGCTATGCTTAACATTATAAATGTAAAATATATTTCCATATTTAAAAATCATGGAAATATATCTGCCGTAGATTAAACAAAATGCAGTTTACATGTGTCGTATGCAACAGTCTACCTCGCGTTAGTGTATATCAAATTCAGTGCTAGAACCAACACCAGTTTTCCTACCCATTGCATTCAATCCATTATAACCCAATCGGTTGGTAATGCCACTTCTGCAATCGTATTATCATTCGCTTGTTCGACTATCGCTCTTTCGCCAATCGCTACGTGACCATAAACTTTTCATTGCCTTAAGAAAGCATTTACACTTAAGCATGTTTTGCGGTTATGGATAATGGAATTATCCACACACAAATCAAGAAGAAATTGTAACTGGTCCTGTATTTTATTCCTACAGAAATGAAAAACGCCTTTAAGGGGAAATCGGTAGACAAAACTGGAATGTTCATTGTTTGCTGCAACATTTGTTGCATTATTGGGGGTACAATATTGGGACCGACCCTAGTAAGTTTGGATTACGATCCCACATACTACTTACTGCAAGGTAGCCTTGATTTCAGAATGTCTCTAGGAGGAGTATTCTTCAGACTTGTCATCTGTACAACTGTACATGGACACCGCTGGAAGCAAGTAGAACGTTTTGTGTCACCATTACATCTGTGTTGAGTATGACTTCTATAACGCTAAATATTCTTAGACATATCGGGAAACGTTGGTTTGGAAGAGGTGCCATTAAATTGTACAGGGAGTTGCATTAGCAGCAACTACGTAATATTTAGTGGTTTCAGCTCCTTCCCGGGGCCATTACTATTCTGTGTGCTATTCATCGACATTGTGGCGCTCTTTGTCATTTATGCCACAGTTCCGCTAATTGTTGCTTGTAACCAGTATAGCAGTCAATTACTTCAGTATCGCTTGATTCATGAACTCATTGCTTTAAAACTAAAACTCTATGTAGTTTGCATCAAATCATCTTCCCGAAGGAAGACAATAAAAGCTCAGCGAAGCATTTCATTTTTTTATTTTTCGGCAATTTTCGACCAAGACACGAAAGTTAATTATTTTTGGAATATATGGAGCTTCTCTATAGATATATTGCTGATGACATAAATGTTGATAGACTGGCACAAAATATATTGATAAAATATCATAGTTTTTGTTAAGAACAAATTAAACTCTGATAATTATAACGACAGCATGAAAAATATAGGCTGAAAACTTCCCATATTGTGCAGGAAAAGAAAATATTTATTTTTAATTTAATATGAAAATTGTTCGTAGTTGGAAGAAAGGAAATGACTATACTACGGCAAAATAGTACCGCCTCAACACCACCTACATAGAAGAAATTGGTAGCACTGCAAAGAAAAATTGTAACGATGATATAATAATGAAGTTTTACATACTATTATTCAGATGCTGTAGCAAGTACTTCCTTCATAAAAAAACCCAAAAGCAATGCCCTCACTACAAATATAGGTCGGACCACACCGTTCCAGCATTTTGGTATTTTTTGATATTAAATTAAAATTTAATCCTCCTGCTCAGTATAGGAACTTTTCTACGATGAATTTTTAATTTAACTGAATTTAAGTTAAAAAAACATTTTTCTTACTGGTGCGCAATATGTCACAAATTGTTGATCATAGTTAATAATTATCTGTCCCTTTGTACACGCAGTTCATGCGAATTGTGGAATTTTCATTTCGTGCAATATGCCATATATATATAATTATAAAGGGCATATTGGCATAAGGCGTAAGTTGAAAAATTCTGAGCTCACAAGATCAGCCCATTATCTTGAGTTAATGCTTACTTCCGTACGAATTTAAATATTAATGCAAGTAATGTTATAATGTTTTATCAGAGTGCACAACTGAAACCCTTTTCGTATATTTTAGAGAGATCTGTCATAAAATGGGATCCACAAATACAAAACTAATATACTACTTATATACTACTAATAATATAATACATATAATATTTACTACAAATATACAGTTGGCATACATTGGTCCTAATAAAGCAACAGTGTATGCATTTTAAAGTTTTTACACGCACCTATGTATTATCTTCGGCGGGCTTAAAAATTAAAAATGACGCCATTCTTCAAGTTCAAGAAAGATGGCAGATTGGGGGGTTTCCAACTAAGTTAACATAATTTTATTAATATTTGTTTATGTTTATGAAGGTACTACATACCAAATTGTTAACTCTTCTAAAAAAGGTTGCTTCACTCTATGAATGGAAATGGAAGGAGCAGCAAAGCTTTTATAAAAGTAGCAAATAAGTGCTGTGGGTGACTATACATTCAGATGAACTTTACCTACTTACTTATTTATATTCTATGCATCTTGTTCTTGCGTAAATATCGTCTTGTGTGTCTAGTGAAACTTTATTGTTAAAATAAAATTATTTACTTGTAATCCATATTTCAAAGGTTTAAAACATGCTAAATAAATAACTTCCTGCGCTATTGTCAAAACTGAATACGTATGCAAGTTATTATCAGTGTTAAAGTGGGCATTTTGTTTTCTACACCAACTAGCAAATATCAATCGCATTTTTATAGTAAACACAAATCTCTTTCCTGATGTTCTATTATCTTTATATTTCATCTATTTTGCATCAAGACCCTAGAATTGGAGAGAAACTTATAAGTATGGGTTTCTCATACGTGTGACATCACACTTTAAAAATTAATTAACGAAGGATCTGTCGCATATCCCCAGGAAAATGGAAATATCATTCACGAGAAAAATATGGAAAACCGTTATTAAAAGCAAGCTAGATCCACCAAAAGAGCCAGCATGCTTTTATGGTTTGTTTCTACACGTTTGGAAATCCATCTTTTGTGACAAATAATATGATCTGCAGAAAATTTCTACTAGAACAGTACAATGAATAAAACAATGCAGGAAGTTGATACTGAAACCTTTTCTCGTACAAACTAATACTTGTGATACTGGTCTACGGCGATCAATTATTGTGGTTTTCAAATTATGTAAACACCAAAATAAAATTACAAAATATTATATATGAGCAATAATAAAATGTACACAAATTTCCCAATAAACACAAATGTCGATAAAACTACGATGACGTCACAAAATGCTGTCGTTTTGATGCATAATTTTGGACATCCAAAATCAAATGAAGAAACGATATATACTCGACACTAGAAAGCACGTGTATATAATAGTACACCATACCGATGTATTGTCGTCACATTTCGGAACTCATCACTTCCACACAACATTTGCAGCATCTAAGTGATATCGAAAAAACGTCGAATTTTCATGTATATATTTCTACATCGTTTCGACATTGTTTCTGTACAGCAGACAGAAATAAGAGAAAAATCTGCGCCAAAAACAGTCAACAGTACCAGCTGCCAGGTTTTAGTGTGAAATTCTCCAGAGAATAAAACTTGACATTGATTTATTCTAAAGAAGAAAATATTTTAAAATCCACTTTTACCTTAGATAAATCAATTAATCCTATTAATCTAAGACTTTTACAGATTGTGCTGCAATAACACATTTAAATCTACTAATTAGTGAGTTAGTTTGTATATTATAGGTGTAAATTGGTTTAAGGCCAATTAACCAATAAAGCACTGAAGAACAATTCATCATTTTATTATATGTAGTAACCTACAGAATTTAAACTTGAAATAATTTTCATGCTCCCAGTTTATCATATGAACGCTCGTGTTTAGTTAGTGTTTATGCGCAAATAGAATAATTAATGAAATATTAATTAATTTGAAGAGTTTAGAAAAAGTGATCCGTGTGTCACAGTTTATGTTAATTTGCAATTGTATCTGCTACTAGTAATTATGTTAAAGTGTAAATTGGTTGATAAGTAGAACATAATTGGCAGTTACACGTCATTGCAATTGACTCCATTTAATTTGCTTTAGTTAGCTAGTTCAAGTCTAATTTAATTTGCTCTGGCAAAACAATTAGGTAATGCAACCAACATGCAGCTGATGTACTTCATATTTCACAGAAACGATGAAGAATAAGCATCGAAAAAACGACAGTCATATATGAATTGTGTCAATACAACGACACCGTATCGACACTGTCGAAACGATGAAGAAAAAGCATCGCGAAGTGGACAGTGCATATATGAATTATGTCAATGACACTGTCGAAACGATGAAGATTAAGCATCGCGTAGTGGACAGTGCATATATGAATTATGTCAACATAACGACACCATATCGACACTGTCGATTTGACGACACCGCTTCGATACTGCATGAGGGGTGCAGATTCGACATCAGTCGAGGGTGCAAATATACACGAAAACGAAAACGATACCCATTTTTCGGCATCGATTCTATGCTTTAGCGACAGGAAAATGTTTATTGGGATACTTCTAATCTACGTCGAATAATATACTGTCAAATTTCAAAGTACATGCATTTGCATTGCAAACTTCCTGTAATACCTTTGAATGGATTATTAAGCAATAGTACATGCTTTCATCAAACACCTTTGTATCAGATTTTTACTCCTTAGCAACTTGTAATGATCTGAAGAAGTATAATTTTAGCAGAAAACAGCTAGTTTCACCCGCAAAAATTTAGGCGATCTGTGAAGTGTGAATTTTTCGCTTCATAACTTTATTTTCTTTCGCAAATAAAATTTACTTGTAAATTAAGTTTTTGTACATATTTATTAGAAATTTTTATTTTGTAGCCAGTAAACATGTATGATCGTAACAGTTCAGTATATGAAAGCCAATATATTATAGTGCATTGTCTTAATCTGAAATACTACTACATACTTTTCTTAATAGACGGAAAAAGTTTCCGCTTTGATCTTTTCAATTTTAACAACTTTATTGTAAAAATAATAGAAAATATAAATATTTTGAAGTGCTTAACAGTTCGATGTCTTTTGCGGAGTTGAAACACCTTATTCTTACTGGAACAATGCACACAAATAAGATGCCACATTTTACGAAATGATTCCAGGAAGCAATTTCTCAACTCATACACAAACATTACGAGAGCCCACGTCAGACCGGCAGACAATAAAACCAAAACGGCTATCGTGTTTTGATCAAACCCCCACTTGGGTAACTGCTTCTCCGCATAGTCTAAATAGTCGCTGGTCCTATTATTTCCGTGCATTTTCCTGTAAGTCACACTATATCTTCTCATAATCGGAAACCATTTTTTAGCCAACTCCTGCCACCAAACATTTATGCCGGAGGTCTCGTATCGACGAATTTTATTTAGAATCCCCAGAGGCGGAATTAAGGGAAACATGTCGAGACGGTTGTAATTAAATAGAAATAGCTGAATTATTACAAAAAGAGAGTCCTTTCCCTTATAAAC
>JAHZNE010004582.1:0-40012 GCA_027744055.1 Callyntrura sp. NNG-2020 | reverse complement strand
TATGGATTGTTCATATTCTATGTTCATATCAGTTTGTTCATTGCTTATATACAAAAACCAAGTAGAGTAAATGACAAAAGAGGAAAATATTTTCAATTTATTGGTAACTCATAGGAGTGTCAACAATTCGAAAAACGCTCTCAGGAAAGGTATTACCATCTGCCCGGAAAATCTCAACCACCATACACCGAGATGTTTCTAACCCATCGTCTACCTTCACTTTGATGGTCATGCAGTAAGTTTCTTTAACTGTGCTAATTAGTAAACGCAATAAAGTTGTTATAACCCTGTATATGAAGCTCGGCCGTGAAATTGCATGCGGCAAAACGGGCAAAACTTTATGAAGATAGATACAGTATCAAATACAGAATGATACATTTTTGATATACAAAAAAATTGTATGCAAAATGTTTTTCCATTTTTTGGTGGGGCCAATTCATTGACCATGATTTGACGAGCACGAGCCAAACAAGAGCTTTCAACCATTCCATTCCAAGGTGTTGCAATGTACCTGAGAGACATCCAGACTGTTTGATAATTGAAATTCCCGATGATGACCCCCATTTCAATGGAACATATCAGTGCATGGAATTCATCAGAAGCTCGCCAGCCCCACGGACTGATTGCACATTAGGACCAAGGGAGCAGTTGAATCAAGTTCATATAATTAATATTATTTCTAAAACATATTGCATATAAATACACACAGTGAAGCTGGTTTATATTTAACACTTTATTTAGTAGGTAATTCTTTTTTTCTTTTGTAAAGCCTTTTAAAATATTTTAGTACTAAAAGTGCTGCACAGTACATTTCGTCGCGTTTACTACTATGAAGTAACTGTTCTAAAACTTGCGGAAATATAGATCATTTTTAATCAAACTTGTGTATTTAATCTAAAATCGTTAGAAATTTTAGTAAAATACATCTATACAAAAAATAATAAAAAATATAGTAGTATACACAGTTTACTACAAACCATAAGTCTGTGCGCATCTCCTATATAAATCCTGGGTGACAATGAATTTGGCTAGCAATATTTTTTGTCTTTTTTACATGCCATGATGATTTAGCTAACGTCCTGGTTAGATGGAAGCGTTGTTTATGGGTCAACGGATTCGGATTTACAAGCACTCCGTATGTTCACCAAGGGACATCTTCGCTATTCACACATGTCAGGAAGAAAATCCTTACTCCCACGATTGGTACATCCACCTGAGGATGATTGTGTATTAAGCTCTCCAAGACTATTCTGCTTCGCTGCTGGCGATGGTAGAGTCAACGAGCAGCCAGGGCTTACCACACTGCATACTGTATGGATGCGACAACACAATTTCATTGCCGACAAACTATCGGAAATAAATCCTCATTGGGAAGAAGTGAGTTTGACATGTATTAAATTAACAAATAATATTATTAACTATATTGTATATGTGTACTTTACCCCATGAAAAAGTGATAAAATTACAAAAGCCAAACAATGGTACATATAGAAAGAAAGTGGTCCATTATGGCTCACGGTCACGGTTGTTGGGAAAACTATAAGTGTGCTTGGGTGTAATACGATCTTGATCCTATGCTTCTTTTATGCTAAGAGTTCCATAGAATACCAATTTAATTCTAAATTACACCAGCGTATTCGTAGCAACAGATTGTCCAGGAATAATCTATCACACTCGAGTATTTGTCTACGTCGACTGGAAATTATCAAGAACTTCTTCTTTGTATTATAGGAAAGGCTGTTTCAAGAAACTAGAAAGATTATTGTTGCCCAGCTACAGTTTATAACATACAGAGAATTTTTACCACTAATATTAGGACCGGATGTGATTAAGGTAAGCCACTTATTTCATTACATATGAACGAGACACAAGGAAACTTTCAAATTTGACCTGAATTTTTTTCGGACAATCGGAGACATTTCTTGCTTTTAAAATGCTAATTTTTTCAACATTCTATGACAATACCACATTAAAACGCCATTTAAAAACCCTGGTTCATCAGGTATTCGGACTACGATTGTTAAAAACAGGTTACTATCATGGTTACAACGGAACAACAGACGCAACAATACCATCCGTCTTCGCTGCCGCAGCGTTTCGCTTTGGCCACTCTTTGGTACAGCCAAATATTAATAGATGTGATGAGGCTCACCGCGAAATGCCCTACAGTAGGTGTACATGATAAAAGATGCTATATTGAAGTCATAAATCAATAAAGTTGTCATTCAATAGTTGACCATGTCAAGAGTACATAAGTCAGCAAATGAAGAACCCGGTAATATTTTTAATGCGGCTATGTTGTTCTCATATACCTTGACAAGTTTATTGAAGTAACATTAAATCTTAAGTTCTTCGCCATGGCTCCTTGTATGGTTATGGTATCTTTACGGTTACAATTAACAAAGGTATAAAAAGACGAATGACAACTTTAAAATCTCAATTGCTCTCTGTCTTCATCGTAAAACTTTAATAGTTCTTTTTACTTTACGACTTTGCTTTTAGTCATCTCTTATTCCATATTTTTGAAAAAAACTAAGTTATACAGGAAAGTTTTTGGATGCAGTTTTGTGCATTTTGCAATGCAATTTTAATTTTTGATGCTTTCGATTTTTACAGAGGTGGACTTGAGCCAAGAAATGATGAGCCCAATGAATATACACAATTTCGGTGAGGTAGACCGTATATCACTAGGTCTCGTCTCTCAAAAGTCTCAAAGACGGGACGAGTTCATAACCAGTCAGCTTACAAATCATTTGTTTAGAACTCGGTTTCATCCTGGTCTTGATCTTGCAGCGATTAATATTCAAAGGTAGTCACCACCACCATGAAAACAAAGCTACACACTCCGTATTCTGTATGCATATCGGTAGTTGGTAGCACGTGAGAATGAATATAAAATGGCTATGCTGTTATGTTATGACGTGCCTTTCACTGTAGTGTAGGTAGATCCATGAAAAATATGGATGTTTATTTTACAAAATTATATTTCACAGGGGAAGGGACCATGGACTTCCACCTTATTTAAAATGGCGTGATGCTTGTGGATTAAATAACAAAGCACTTCCGAATAATAAAACAAATATCGTTGACTGGGAAGATTTTTCTATTGCAACAGAAATTCCACCGGGTAAAAAAAATAACAACAAAGCCAGCAAAAAAATTGCTTGATGATGTAGTATGCATAACTAATTATTTCTGATGTACATTAGAGAGCAGTGTGCAGATACAATTGTATTTTTTATACTAAATCGTCATGGATATGAATGCAATAAGATTATCACTTTCAGCTAAAGACTTTTTAAAAATTATGTTTGTCACAGAAAAAGTACAACTCTTTTCGCAAGTGTACGAAGATCCTTGGGATGTCGACCTATTTCCAGGTGCAATGGTGGAGTATCCGGTGAAAGGCGGCTTGTTAGGCCCCACATTTTCCTGTATTATTGCTCAGACATTTAGAAACTTACGGAGAGGCGATAGATTCTGGTTTGAAAATCCCACTGTGTTTACGGAAACTCAACTTCATGCTATTAGGAACATTACATTGTCTCGGGTGATGTGTGACACAAGTGATGCCATTAAAACAATTCAACCTATCGTGTTCCTGGTACCACAAGGACAAAAGTAAGTACAAAATTCAAATGTGACTAAGAACGTAATTCTTGATAATGTATGACTTAGATGTGTTTTTGCTATACTTGAGCGCAATTTTAAATATGCCAACACGTGAAGCTAGAGAGCGTATAAAATCACATTTAGATAAACTTGCATCTTGCATCTACACTGAAAAAAACATTCTGAATATTTTTTAATGCAATCACTCATTTCAATTTGATGGTCGATAGGAAATAAGGCAATATTCCAAGATCTACATACATGCATCAATAAGAAACGCTACAAGATGCATCAAAATCTCGGGGTAAATAAATTGGGGTAACATGAGATTCAACGCAAGACAAATATTTAAAGCAATTACGGATATCTTTTCCTTATATAGAAATTTTTCCAGTTGCACTATTCCGGATTAATAAAATACGAAAGCAAAATGATAATTAGAACTTTTAGTCAGTGTATTTGATATATTAACTTTCTATTTTGTTTGTGTAAATTTCATCCCCACTATTCTAGTATGGTCAAGGAGGAAATAGTAATAAATTATGATCCTTTATTGTGCAACATTTCACACGACAAGGTTTACATAAGAGAAGTATATAAAAGAATGAACAAATTTAAATTCCATACAAATTTTGACATAGGGTTGACTTTTCTACCCGATGAGTGACCGATGGTTTAATCTGGTCCATTAAATGAAAGTAATGAAAAACTTTGTCAATGAATATTATTATGACGTTTGTTTCCTTTTTCGCTCTTAGGAACGCACATGAAAACTGTACCATGGGTGGGAAAATCCCGATAATCGATTACTCCGGTTGGAAGGAGGAACCGTTCTCTGAAGCAGCATTAAATAGTTTAAGAGAAGGGGGAATTCTTCCCAATCAACCGTATGAAGAACCGATATATTATAATGTCATTGAGGCTCCTGAAACGCCGCCGTCGCCAAACGAAATGTCGACAGACTATTTTGCAAACCTTCCACCGTATCTTCAAAAGAAATTTCAAACTCTATTTTCTTAACTCTATATATCGTCATATTTTTTTATTAGTGACTTTATAAATTACAGTGTGATTATTTAACTATTTTGCCAAATCAAACCTAAGAGTACTGTTGCTTTACTTTTTATATTTCCGTATTGATTAATAGCTTTGAAAGAATTTAAATATAATAATGCTGTGTTAACGGTAATATTAAGAGCTGCTAATGCAGTGAGTTGTAGTGCTTATCTTAGTACATTTTAATAAAAAAATTATCGCAAGAATATATTGCCTTGTAAGTTAATGTCATGACGACGAAGCATTTTTTCATTTATTCATTCATGGTCCAACTCTTTCTTGGCAAATGATTTTTTAACATTTTGAGATCGAATTCTCTCTGGACAAATTTTCTTTGATGACCCGGAAGAGTGTCGAGTTCGTATTGTCTCAGTTGACACATGGAAAGAAATATCAAAGTTTGTTGCGGCAACGTACTACCTGCCAAAAAATAATTTTTTTCAGTTGACGTTCCCTGAATCAGGGACCCTGAACCCTGATGGAAAGTACAAGGCCGTGTATGAGAAATACCATAAGTCGTGTATGTGTGTGTGCAACCTGTATGTTGCAGCGGATACCACCAGCAACCACCATAGAAGTAAATTCTTTAAATCTGGCTTGGCGGAATTACTGCAATATTGATAGGATTATTCGACCACGGCTGGGTGGGTTGACGGTACAGTGTATTGGTTTGGTTGGTAATCTTGTTTTGGATTGAGATAGTTTTAATAGCAACAATAGTCCCGTCAACAAACAATGACAGTACTGTACTTACACAATTACAATAGACAACAACACAAACAGGCAGGGACAAACACCTGGAATATTAGTCGTGAACACTCTTCAGTAATCAACCTAATTGTGTTTGATGTGACAGAGTTAGCCAATTCAATTGGCATATTTAATATTTAAATGCACTCATTATTAGCATTTTAGCATTAGCATTGTTGTTGTGCAATAAAATGTGAAAGGGTCAAAGATATTAAATGTTTAATCAGCTTTAATAGTTTTAAATGGTCGTTTTATGGTCATGTACATCTACTAGCAATAGATATGTTAACCGGTCACCGGTATGTGAACATTTGAAAGCCGGAAAACTTGGAGGCAGAGTTCAGAGTACATTACTTTCAACATTTATCCATCAGTTGTCAGTCAACGCTCGTTTTTCGGCTGTTGAGATTTTTTAAAAATCAGACTAGCAATTTAAAGGTAATTTGTAATTGTAATTCATGCAAGGACTATGTTTCGAAGTGGTCACTGATCAGTGGCGTAAAAAAGAAAGGAACTCGTGAGCAGTGTCGTTGAAAATACATAGTCAATAGTAGTACAAGTAGTTTAAAAAGTCTTTGACATTGGTGGCCAACCAGATAAATTATAACGTTCATTATACAAATAATATTTTTATATATCGAATATTTTTCTCTCAAATATCCACGCAGGCGGCAAGATGAGCACCAGCGTGTGTGTTTCAGTAGAGGTACCACTGGAGAATTTGGTGCAGGAAATCACCTATGATGGAGTTGAACTTCTTCAACAGTATGCGATTTACTTATATTGATGTTATTTAATACATATCTTATTACTTCCATTCTCAACAACTCTTCCTTGTTTTTAACATGCAGACCGTTGACAATGTCGGAAAGTCTTGCTAAACTTGCTCATCGCATTGACTTTTGTGGGAAAGAGGAAGACACTGGAACAATAACAAATGGAAAAAGTCATACCAATGATGATGATGAAAAAGAGGAAGATAGCGTCGCTGCATCGGAAGGGGGATCGGATAATACTTTTAAAACAATACCATCATGGCCATGGGAATCGGTTCGAAACAAGATAAGGTATTTATCTCACATTGAGTGTTTTTTAGATAAAAAAAACTACGTTGAAAAGTCAACATCATTACAGCTGTACCTGGACCTGAATATTGAAATGTTGTATTTAATTCTGTAGGTCTGCTTTAACAGAACTAAGTGTCCTGAGCGACATTCTTACTATTGCACAAAAAAAGCAGTATCTTGTACTAGATCCTGTTCAGACTGAACCTCCTGATCCGAAGCTCCCGGCTGTTCTTACGTACAAGAAAAAGGTAATTGCTGACCCCTGAATAACTCGAGAGTCTACTGATTATGAATGATTTATCGTATAAAGCGTAATCATTGAATTCTTTGCAATTACAGGCACTGAGTGCAGCGTCTACTGTTCTAATGGGTGGATGTGAACGTTTAAGAGTGTCAATGAATGAAGCAAAGTCTCGACCTTCCTTGGCCAACTTGGATTTTCATATAGAACTTTTGCGCCTGAGACAAAATTGGAGATTAAGAAAAGTTGGCAACTCTATACTTGGTGACTTATCTTATCGTACAGCAGGATCTAGGTTTCCACAAGGTGGTTTGTTTGAAGTTACCAAAGCAGAAGAAGATGCTGATGATAACAGTGTTTCATCAGACCCAATCAGTTTGATAGGAGTTCAATCCACGCCACCACCAAAACCAACTTCTGCATTAAGAGTTACAGTTCCAAACGAGCTACAAGGAATTGCTTACATTCACGTTCACATTCAGAAAGATCAAGATATATTAAGCTTTGCTAATATTGGCTTACCAGCTCCTGCCCCGCTGGACGCTGCTACTGCTCCTATTGGTATTTCGAAAAAAAGACGATTGGCTGGTCCTTGTGCATACGATCGACACACATTACTTAATATGACAAAGAAGGAGGGTATTCTGGAGGAGATCATTAAGCAAAGCCAGCATGTTGTTCTGCGATTAAGAACCATGTGCATGATCGATGCATGGGCTAAAGAAATTAAAGACCCCATGGTGGTAGCTCACTGGTCCTCTATTAATGCTGTTACGCACTCCTGTGTACGATTAACACTTCTTTCTTCTGGGTACGAATTTAAATATGAGATCTAATATATTTTGAGTTGTATAGTGTTGATTTTAATAATGTGTAGGTAGAGTAGACTTTTTTGTATCATATTTTAATTTTCCTTTGTGTATAACAACACGTTTCAGTGTCAATTGACTACTGATACGTGGTAAATAAATAGACTAAAATAATAAGAATTTATAATAGCTTTTGTAAAGTAAAAGCTTTGTCGTACTTCATAGGTGCAAAATCTTGCGTAACTCGGTAGCAACGCGACCCACTTGGAATTTTTAATGAAGCCAGAAAAGTTGGGATTTTCGGTCATTTCCAAAATATTACATGAGACGAAATAGTTGGGTTTTTAGATTTGATGTCCAACAAGTTCGTTTTAAAAAATTTGAGTAGTTGGGAGTTACAGGTCTTTTTGCAAGATTGTGCACCTATATCGTACTTACGTGTACTTATGAGTCATCACAGAGACTTCCTATAGCTACAAGTCGATATCTAAATTAATTTTTTACAGCCTTGGCTATAATACACAACAAACACTTATTTTATGACGAGTTTATTGTCAATACTAATGTGCAAATTTTAATCCATTCCATAGATACGATATGTGCACTCGGACTCAACTGGTTTTACACATAAAAGAGAAAAGTATGAAAGCCATTCTCAAGGATGGAAAAACCATTAATTTAAGCTATGAAGTCCAAGAACTAAGGGATCTTTTGTTGTGTCAGGTATGTCAGACTTAACATTCAATACACAATTCTTCTATATACATTATGTTACGTCATTGTTGTGTGTTTTATTAAATTTACTAATATATTCCATTCATTTGTCCACAGATTGCGATACATCAAGTAATGGCTTTGCAATTTCTATCTAAATGCATGGGATGGACAGTTTTGTCAAGCTGGTAAGTTCAATACAAAGGGGAGAAGGGACAATAAAATGCGCCAATTATATTTACGAGTTCTACGTGGTAACATTTAATTCGTTCATTACAATTTTAGTACTCATCTTGGCGTTGGTACTTGCGAAAACACAGGAAATGCTGCTGGTTGTATGCTCACGTCTCCAAATGGAAAAAGGTTTGGCCACTTGCATACACCTAAGAAAATTATGAATGTAATCCAATTATGTATAAAATTAGAAATTAATTAAATCGTACATTTTTTTAATTTTCAGAATACTAGCGGTACGATCCAGCCCGCAAGCGTTTATGCTAGCCGGGATTCAGGTTTTCATTGGCTATCCTCCTAATGCCAAATGTAGTTCCCTTAATGACAACAATGTAGCAGCTATTGACGTTGTTGACAGCACTACTCATCCCCTTGGGTTTGAAGGAGTCGAGGTATTATTTGGAGACGGAGTGAAGTATAAATCTATTCGACTAGAAAAGTTGGAAGGGAAAAACTTTCTAAACAAGATGGAAATGCTGATGTCTGTATTGGCTGATGCCTCATAAGCGTTTGCTTTGCCTGTTTGGTTTTCGTCTGTGCGATAATACTATAATCCGCAGTTAATAATGTAAAGTTCTTGGTACTTGACCGGATGAAATAGATGTTTATATGGCCGTGTGGCTTACGTACGAAATTTCAAATGACCGTTAATATGTTGTTCAAAATAATTTTACTACATAAAAATAAAATTTAACGTAAGCATCGACTTATGAATGATGAATGCTCTTGCTAATAGCTGTTAAATTACTACACTTCGTTACTACGTTACGTTACACGAGTGCAATTTGTACTAGTATACTTTTCATCGCCGTTGAAACCGTCTCTGGATATTTTATCTGTTAAACGTAGTATTCAAAGCATACTAGCTCAATCATCAACATCGACCACCTGTTACGTTAAGTTTATGTTGTTTAGATTAGGTGGGTTAAAATTTTAAAATCTTGACAACAGTCTATAACTGATTTGAGACTGATTATCTAAATTTTTTAAATATAAAAAGTAGCATCTAACTTGAGGGTTTTTGGTTTGATCCCAATCGGCCGTATACGCAAAGATTCCTGGACCTATGTTGTATATAGTTTCTTAAATGTCCCCTTACATTTTAAATTGAGGAGCTTACCAAAGGAACTGATTTCATGAAGCAGTAGAACGTATGACTGGGGCAATACATGCATTGCATAAACAATAAGATTCAGATTGTTCAAACTCAATTCAAAAATGTTTGCCCCGTACAATACAACCTGTGTATTTGTACTTTTGTACTTGAAGGGGAACCTATTAATTGCAAGTTGTAAGATTATTTTACAAAAACAAAATGGTTACAATCTGTGATACTACATTATGATAAGGTAACCTGGAAGAAACTACAAAATGTCAATATCTTGTTGCCTTAGCTACTTTGTTGAATATTTAACTACTTTTCCGTGGTCGATGAGAAAACAGCCCATTTTTCCCCCTAGTCTCGCACAAGTACAACAATATCTCATTCATTGATTCACTCAGTTTTTAATGTAGTCTGCTTCATTTTGATGTCCAGACTAAACTCATCTAAACCAAATTAAAATTAACCCTAACGAGGGGAATGCAGACCAAAATGTACTCTACATCTCGGAAAAAATACATGATCAGCAAAATCATTGGCTAAAAAATTTTCAAAGAGTTCTTCTAGCAAGGGTTTGGCCAAGGAAATACAGACGTGAATGTAATTGAAAGAAAATTTGCATCAATTTGAAAGTCTTGCCACAAACAAACATGTTGCTTTCCTGAATGCTTTTTAATTGCCTCTTTCAATAAATACATATGTGTAAATGTCCGGGATTTAAAAGACGGTTCGTTGCAACGTTGGAAATAGCAACCTTTTACAATAGTGCAGTGTGGGGATTATTTGGACCAAAATTTTGCCCTTGGATACCACACTACAGCATCCACAATTACAAACAATGTTTGGTCCAATCACAGAATAAACAATATTGTACAAAAGGTGAACTCAACATTTAAATGTTGAATGATAAACATAGGACTAGGACTTACCTATACCCTTCCAATTAAAGTAAAAATTTCGTATGGCTGAAGATTAGATGCATTTCGTATAGAGACCCACCCTTACCAGAGAGAAAGATATTTTCGATCAGAAGCATTCTCTTCTCCCACATGATGATGATGATGATGATACGCTTTTTCAACACAGCGGACAGTAATAAAATAGTATTGTTGATGCCATATGCCAGGAAGATTTCCACGCTTTGTGATAGTGTTGATCTCTCAATCTCCCTACTCCCAGCTACCCAAAGTTTCTGTATATATATATGCATCGACTTTACTTTTAAATTGTGTACATCAAACATATAACATTATATATTATGTCAACTACAATAGATGATAGAGTAAATTGTGCAGTAAAAATTGTAGCGTCACATTTATGAAGGAGGTATGTTATACAGATCTCTGTCTGGATATGTGAAATATTCTGTTTTTTGCCTAGTGTAATAGTAACAGTATGGTTTCGTAATGCAATCAAATTTTTAATTTATAATATATCAAAATTATCCCAAATCCCAGGTAAGGTATACAGCATATATTTCAGATCCGACACACCACTAGAATGAAAAGTAAAGCAAACAATGTTCTGTTCTAAACAAATGAGTCACCGTGACTATGCCGATTAGTCATGTTTTTGTTTATGTACTTTGATTATTTGGTTCGTCATCATTTTGTGATGTCAGTCAATAAAATGCTTTGGATACTGCAGCAAGTAGAATACAACAGGGCTGGCTATAGGCTAATAATAGTTATAATATACTCAAAAACATGCAAAACGTAAAATTATTGACATATGGCAGTGCAGTTAGAACAGAATGAAATCTGAAAATTTCACTTCCCGATTCAATTTAAGACATTGCGAATTTTTTACACAAGACATCATGCTAATCATGCATCATACAAGATATTTGCTTCACATTTTTTTGATAATCGTACAGTGCCAGTGGCTAATAAATGCCGTGGCAAGAAAACTGCTCACTCGCTACAACACCTACCGGTGTGGTGCAGTGTAACTCCGTCGTGTCGTGATTAGAGATCTTGGATAGATAGTCGGTACGTAGACGTACGATGCCTCCGGTCTCCACAAAATACCAAAGAAAAAGGCATTTTGGTATTTTACATTCTACATATTACTTTTAGCGCTACACGGCACGGCTACATCCAAATACAATCTTTATTGCATTATGAAATTTCATGTAGGTCGTAGCCATAGGTACACAATATGTACATTACATTGGTCTACAAGCGTATTTTTGTTAAAAGAATTAATCCCTCTATAAATGCGCTCTTTTACTGGTCCTGCTCCTGCTGTCTCTGTGTGTATAAATAATACCTGTCTGCACTTTGTGATGCGAGTCATGTCTACATTTTTAGTTTATTTCTGAAGCTTAATTTTTTTTAGAGATCATGTAGTTTTGCGTACGCGTTGCTTATAAAAAATACATATCACCTTCTTCGTGATCGCCGATCGCCGCGCCGTCAAGATGCATCTTGTTGATATATGATACGGTCAAAGCCCTGCCTGGTGTGGAACGCAGAACGCAGCACTCAAGAAAAACATTCGTGATTTTTCCAACACAAGAATTACAGGTGCATCAACAACGAGAAAGTTAAGATCATTTGTGAACGGCTCTTCTTCCTGTTTCTTTTCAATCGATTCGGTGTGTGGGTGGTTGACATTGAGAGAGACGGAGCAAGATTGGCCCAGAGAAAGGAAGAAGAAAGGGTGAACGTCGGGGGTCGGCGAGGGATCTTCTACAGCCGTCATTATTGGCTGAGTTGTCCTAGCTTGCATTACATTGGCCGAAGAAAAGGACGCCAAGTCAGAATCCTAGCCCAGGTTAGCTGTTGGTTAGGTAACACTGAAAATTGAACATCGCATAACACAAAGAGAGGGAGACAGAAAAAGAACAACTCCAAACAAGCACGCAGTTGAGCAGAGTAGCAACTTAGCAAGCAACCCAGAGCACAAGAAGACGAAATAGAGAGACGAGACGAGACAAAAAACTACACTACGTAATTCTACGGTGTGTATGTGTACGTCAGGGATGATGCTGAAAATAAGTGCGTAAAACCCTTGATACGAAACTATTGAAAGTGAAAAATGCGAGTATATTGTGGTAAACCTCATTTCAACCGCAGTTTACGTGTGTCAAATAAAGCTATTGCTATTACATTAGTTAGCAAATGTATGACAGTTGATTACCCCTGGAGGACACATGTTAACCAATTCGTCTCGATTTTTTAAAAATGTTGTAGTTGTAAGAAAGAAAATGTATCATATGTCAGCAAATTTGGATGTATTTTACAGTTTCATCTTTTCTTCTACCTCCCTTGGGGTCGACATGACTTGACATGAGCTGGGGCCAATCTTTGAGCTCACAATCAGTATATAATGGCTTAAGGGTCTAGGTCTATGTACATTGTACGTCTATGTGGTCAATCGGTTAATAATAGTTTCTCGTTATCAAGTCCACCGACAGAGAAACAACATCGTAATCGTATTAACTGTTTATGCGTGTATACTTTTTAATAGTTAACGAATAGAAGGGGAAGCTTTTACTTTTTAGGTACGCCGACCGGTATAAATACACAAAAAATGACTACGTAATGTAATGTACATTGCAATGTATGTACTTGTACTTACGTCGACTACAAACTACAACGTACAATAAAAAAAACAAAAACGTACTATCAACGACATCAACATGCATGAGGCAAATATTGAAGAGCGTACAGTAGAACTAATATAACAAAATAAACATACGTGTTAAGGGAAAATATTTTGTTGCCCCCATACATACTAGAGCAGCAGCGTAACTATTCAAATTAAATTCAAAATTTTAATTTTAACGGTATCATGTCAAAACAATGTAGATGTGTATTATTTATTGCAGGTGTAAGGATAGAGGTTAAAAACGGTAAAGTAAATAGTCAATCCAACAAGCCGCGCAACACTCATTTACATTTGTGTCACGTTGCTCCAAAAGCTTAACACAGCTTTGTCAAACTCTCACGTTATTCCATCCACTAATAACATTACGTAACAAATGTAGCATTTGTTTGCACTGTAAATTTCAAATAACTTGAAAGCAGTTGAATTCAAATTGAAACATTGACCTCCACCGTTACATCGCTAATTACTATAGTGCTGCACTAGTGCCAAGCCAATAAATGACTTCGCTACTGAATCTATCGAACAAGTTATAAAATACTTTCAAACTTGAAAGCACGAGAAAAGCAAAACTTTTTTATTTATAATTGTTACCTTCTGCAATGTATTCCGAGCATTAGGATAAAGATGAAATCTTTTCAATCAAAGTTTTGTTATCATTTTTATGGCAATTTTTCAGTGAACACAAAACCACCATATATTTTAATTAGAAATATATCCGAGTTTTCATAAAATTTGAATTACAGCAAACTAAAATACCATTCCTAGTCAAACGGAGAGGGAACGCCAAGCGAGGGAAATGGTGGTATGCTTGAGTTGTGAGAACAACAGAATATTCTGGTTGGAGTAAATCTATTGATGCTGCGGTGTTGTTGCCTTTGTAAGCAGTCTCCAGGACAGTGCCGCACGTACACCACTCCGGTAACCACCGACGCACCTCTTGCGACTCTAACATTTTGCGGGCTTCCGCTGACCCTTGCAAAACTGCTCCAGGCAGGGTGTGCGTTGGGTATATTCTCTACATACAACTAGCCCAAATACTACGTTATCACTTCCTACCATAAGTCATGTGTGGGACCTAGAAACATTGATAACGGGGGCAATAGATAAACAAAAATAACAATAAAAAACGGTTATAAAGTAGACCTAGTTGTGGGGTTTCACTTCGCGCAGCCTTCTTTAACCTTACAAAAACTACACAAGGTATTTAATTAAGTTGATCGATTTTACCATTTTTAATTTGGCTTGTTGCTGCATCACTTTCAAGCGGTCATACTGCCACATCACATAGTTATAGTTTCAATTATTATGACATTACTACAAACAGTGAGCAGGTTCCCAGGGGGCGGGGGTCAGTCGGGTACTTTGATCTCCCCCTGGAATCGCGGTTCCACCAATAGATGCATATTATATTGTTATTAAACTTCCTAAATTTCAAAATTCAGTGGCTAAAAAGTTTGACCCCGCCCCTGGGCTCAGATATGGGTACACCACTGATTACAAATAAAAACATCGGCAGATATGCCGACAATGCCGATATTTTTGATTAGTACTATTTATGAAAACACGCACTCGTGCGGTTTGAGGTGCACCTTTTGGAAATGTTGGTAATATTGGTATGGTAACATTTACACCTTTTGACTTAATTCAACCCAAACCCTTCATCTTTCACGTATGGCAAACGATACACAAAATACGTAGAAAGGATGGAGCGAAAGGAAATCCCAAATCTCCTCAGCACTCAACAAGCGCTAGGCTAGTACAGTACCTTTACAATACATACAAATAATGGATAGTAAGTACATACTTTTTAGCTTTTTTTTACAAGTACAATACGAATTACGAACTACAGTAAACTGTAATGAAATAGGCATAAAATGCTTGATGCTACGAACGATTGAGTTAGTGCATGTAATGGAGCATGAGTGTAGTTTATGTATTCGGCGTGTTTTTTTGCGCGTATGAACGGTACGCTATACCTATGAAGCACGAAAAAGATACATAAAAAATGTACGTGTTTTAAGTTTAATGCACGCCGAGGGGGCAGCCATGTAAAAACGATATTTTGGCCGTGTGGCTTTTTTCTCCCTTATTGGATGCGTTGCTTGAATCCGCGTCGCTCGCTCGTCCCTCTGCCGCTATCTTGTTGCCTCAGCTTTACCTGTGCCTCCTCACAAGCGTCTCAGCATCCGTCGAGTTAGTACTGCTTCGTTTCATCTTCGCTTCGATTTCTTCGATTTTTCTTCGTTTTGACCGAAAATCAAGGTCAATAAAGGTGAGAAAATTATCAAATTATCACTAATTGTGATTAGTTTAGAGACAGTATTAACACAAATTTTTGGTAGGTAACAGTAGTATCAATTATTACAAGAAAAAGTACGAAATTATTACATCTTTGACAGGTTTAATAGATAACGGTGAAAATTAGTTAAGTGTTGTATATAACAACAAGCTTTTACAGCATCATTCATTAACTTGCTATTGCTATTACCGCTCAAGTTTGATCCAATTTAAAATCAAGTTACAGATAGAGCAGTTTTTGTATTTTTTTAAACATACTAATTAAAATTCATTGGCGTTTACGGACACCACTCCTGTTTTTTTCAATTGATAACGATTAATCTCATTTTGAAACAGTAGAATTTATGGTAGTGGAGTAGGTATAGCCTTGTTTGATTTTTATAGTTTATAATAGTTGTTAGTGTTCGGTAGTTTAGTCTCAATGTAAATATTCAAATTTGCTGATTTGTTATATGTGATTTACTTCAGATCCACCGATTAAGATGTCCAACACCAGGTTATACGTTGGGGGGATTAGTAACGAGATCACCCGGGAGCACTTGCAAGATCTCTTTGGCAAGTATGGAAAGTGCGAACATGTCTGGGTCGCTTTCAACCCCCCAGGTTTTGCATTCGTCAACTTTGAAACTGAAGCTGATGCATCCAATGCATGTGATGCTTTGAACGGCGAGGAGTTCATGGGATGCAAGCTTCGTGTTGAGGTGTCTCGTCCCAAGGCAACTGGTGGTCGTGGACGCGGAGGCCGAGGTAAAAACAAAAAATAATTAACAAATTTGTAACTATTATTATAATTTCAGTATCAAAAATGATACAATTGTGTTGTACGAACCCCGGTAAATCCGTGTAAACTATATACTTTGCTTTGAAATGACTGAAGCAAAAAAGAAAAGAGGACAGAGTAGAAGTGTATTGCTGTAGTAACGACTCATACTAATACAACTCGCTTTTTTATTTCAGGTGGATTCGGTGGACGAGGTGGTGGTTTTGGTGGGGGCCGTGGTGGCGGTTATGGAGGAGGCTCGTACGGAGGTGGACGCGGAGGTACGTAACTTGAAACCTTTAATTTTATCACTGCACTGCTGTCTATTCACTCCCTCGTCCTACCGGCCATTTAGTTTATAAAAGTGTCAGGTCAGAAATTAATGGTTATGTGCCTTACTATCCAAGTTATAAATACAATTCTTTTTTATGTATTGTCAATATAATATTGCATGCTATGTAACAACTGAAGCAAGCGACGCTAAAATATAAAGCTAAAAGCTAATGTCTAGACGATAGATATAATGAGCAAGGTACAAATTACCATTACGCTGCATGACACTACTTCCTTGATTACGCACTTTTGATATTGATTATTATGCAATAATAATGCCCTGGCAAATCATAAGCGCACGTAAACGAGGTTACTCTGACCTTTTCAAATATCACCATTCATAACTGTGAAATGTATAAAATCATTTAAACATTGCTAATTTATGCGATTGCAACTACCATTATGTAATAAGCAAATAATGCATTATTAATTGCATTCTAACACGATTTAAAAAATTTAATCATATATTTATCATACGATTATAGGTCATATATCAGCACAGAAATAACATAATTGACCTCATCTATATAAAATTTACCGTGGCTTTAGCAGGTAAAAGAGTTCCATCATGGTAATAGTACACATACCACTAACCGTGCCGTTTTAATCCTCTTTCTAATCGGTACATTGCCATTGTTGAAAATTGGAGAGTATATGTTGATTTGGAATGATTGAAGTTGAGTCAAAGCAAAGCAGTCTTTTTATCATTACTGTTATTATTATTATTATATTATTATTATTATATTGAAAACTGATAATATGTTCTCCGTACTTGACTCCGCCACTATGATAGTATTTGTTCTAAAAACAAAACATTATTATGTGCTCAATCAAATCAGTGAAGTTTTATGTAACAAGTGGAGAAGTTGGAGCACTTTCTATCTCTCAGATATACATATATACTGATACATTGATTGTTAATATACACATACATGTTTGGGGTAAAAATTTTAACAACCCTCTCGTCTCCTCACAGTCGCCATAGAGAAAGTAAAGAGAGAAAGAGACGTAGTAAATTTTTAACACATGCAAATTATCTGTCTCAATAGTTTCACCATTGCACGCATTTAAAATACTTATGCATGAAAAAAAAATTCCCCACATTTCATATTAAAGATGAAAACAATGAAGCAATCAGCAAAAAACTCGGGGCTTGTCATCGTAAAAAGTTTCCTGTCTTGTTCTCGTTCGTCTCGTTTACGTACTTCGTGACTTGCTATAAATTCTTACTTTTTACGATTTTCATGGGGTGAGGGGGAAAAGACTAGCAAAGCACAAGTATTATTTTTTTTGTTTTTGTTAATGTTTTATCGGGGTTGCTTATCTGCTGCTTCTTATCTGATTGATGACCGATAGGAGGATTTCGCGGTGGTCGAGGGGGTCGGGGAGGAGGAAACAGACCCATGGGAAGTCGTGGCGGCGGCGGTATGTTTGACATGCAGGACGGTGGTGGTTGGAATTAAATAAAATTCACAAAGCTTGCCGCTTTATCCTGCTGGCCCATACTATAAAAAATTGCAAGCACAAAGTTGCAATATTTTTCCTTTTTCTAATTTGATGTATCTTAACACCACGATTATCAAAAACTACATCCTACTACACTACAATACACAACCTGCGAGTGCTGCTGCTATTTTTATTATTGTTTCGTTTTTGCAATATTACCTTCATTGATGATCTTCAAGACGATTCAATTTTTTATCATTACGTATTAGTTTTATGTTGAAGTGTTTTAAGTGTTCGTTACATACCACACGTTCTCCACATTAAAAAATTACATTTTTATGACTACAAAAAATTTAATCTCATGAAAATACAAAACAGAGCAGTAATGAAACGAAGCTACTCTCGATTACGAAATGAAACTGAGATGCTGAGATATTTTCAACCAATTTTCCATCGCTAAACAGTATGCAAGCAAAAAAATAGAGTTGTCTGGAATTTTGGAAAGTATTCACGATATCATTCCTTATTTTTTAGAATTAACTATTGATGATAAAAATGGGCTGATCTCTTTCTCTCTGATACTACTATCGTCGTTCTGCGTTTATCAAACAAAAGTAAAAAGTTCTGCGATTTGTACTCCTCCAGATATTATTGCTTCGCTTCGCTACGTATTAATACTTAACTATTATTATTGAAAACTTCATAACAAAGTATCTCATTAGCTCAGTCATTACCAAAGAAAAAAATGAGAGATTTTTTTTAACTATGGGAGGAAATCAGATACAGCTACGTTGCAACTTGGCTCGATATAATTATAAATAAACAAAGTACAATTATGTACTCTGAAAATCGTTTTTATCCCGTCGTTTGAAAGCACTTTTAGAATTTCTATTCGCGTTTTCAAGAGGAACCGTATTAAAACTTCAAAAATAATAATAATAATATTCGCCGCGTGAAACTTCAGAAATTTTAAAAGGTCGTTTCCGGTGTGTTCGCTATTTTCTTTAACAAAAAAGTAGCACTGGACATTTTTAAGTGATATAGAACAAATCAAAAAGCGTATTTACTACTATGTGTGTCGTTTATCTCCGATTCGCGAATTATCCGACTGCTAATGCATGTACTATTACTATTCTTCCAGTGCTATATATAATGTCGTTCGTTGTTACACTCCACACAAGTTTTTTGAATTTGTTATCAAAACATATATTCTAGCTATATATCAAATGTACTTTAGCAGTGATTCTTTATATGATGCTCATTATGTAAACCATGATGGGAAGATCTATCTATATGAGATGATTATTGCAGACTATTAAAGCCTCGTGTGTATTTTTCCTACCACCCTTTTTGCGTAGAAAAGCATAAAGGAAACTTGTGCATGAATTTATTTGTTATTATTATATATTTATTTTATTTTTATATTTACTATATGTAATTTGGATTTTTTGTCTTTCTTTGGTTTGTCACAATGTATGGTATGGTGAATTACTACTACTGGTCTAATTGAGTAGTTTGCTCATATACTGAACTGTGAAATGGTTGAGAGAGAGCGCGCGGGGGTTTGTATGTTTGTGTCCATTATTCTTGTTCATTATTCCTTTGTATGATTTTTCCTGTTTGTAGGTAGTTGCATTGCATTGATTACTGCCATAAATTAGTATGAAATAACACTGCATTATTTTCATGACGTTTACGTTTCAAAGACTTTCACCACAGCATAAAAATACTGATATATACGTTTCATAAATTTTTTTTACCATAGGGAGTTGAGTTGATAAGTATTGTAGTTGATGCGAAAGCGACATAGTTCATTATTCATAAAGACATTCTCATCATATACTGGCTTTACAGGATCCCGTGGTGGTCGAGATGGTGGATCTCGCAGTCGTTACGATAGCTATGGAAGCGGCGGTGGCGGTTCCCGAGGTGGTCGTGGTGGTTCACGCGGAAGTAGTGGAGGCGGCTACAGCGGTGGTGGATCCCGTTACCGAAGCCGTTCTCCAGTAACACGGGGAAGGTAAAACTATATCCCTTCCGTTGTCTCAGTCGTTGAGTCTCTTGCTCGCTCTCAGGCACAACAAGCTACTACTACTACCTCCGTACTACTTATCCAATGCTCGTTTTTCGCGGTGCACGAATAATTATACCCTTAGTTTTGTATTTTCCTCGATTTTGTCAAAAAGCAACAATCGTCACTACTCCTACTATACACGAGCTACTCAACACATTTATAGGGAGATCCTTTCGAGTACTCACAATGATTGAGGGAAAGCAAAAGTGCCACAACCTTGGTCCATGTTGGCCTTGTAGAATATGAATTTGCAAAAAGATGATAATGATGGTACAACCCAGAATTGATCCGATGGATGAAGGCCATCTCTCCGTGAATACCCACTTCGATACTGTCAAAGCTCTAATAATATAAGTAGTTGTGGATCTTTGCACGATAAATAAGCGAAGCATGCATTTTTCTGGCAATGATTGGTATTTTTCCTCTTGTGCCACAGTCTTGTCACGCTGTATATGTATACGTTCAGACGAAACGAAATTGAAATGTCTGCCTACAAAATCAATATCGTACATTATGGTATTGGGGTAATAGAATGCCTACTTGCCTACTACAAGCTTTCTCTCAGGACTTGGAAGTCTCCTCGAACGAAACTCTCCTTGTGCCATACAAGGCATTAAAAATTTGTCTCCGCAATCATTTATGAACGAAGATAGAGCTGCCCAGTAGTTCTGAAGAAACGAGTACTGCGCTATCTCAAAAAGCTTCTGTTTTCACGTTTAACCAAAGAAACCCTTACAGCAAAAAAACCAACCTCTCTACGACTTTAGTTTTTTTGTTTCTCGTGCCACAACACCTTTTTTATCCAGTTGTTCAGCTCAGCTATGTGTACCTGTATCGTGCCACGTACTCTTTTATTTTTTTATAAATATAATTCTAGTTCACGCCTTCATTTATTTTTTTATAAATATTCAGAGAACGTGCTACAGTAGAAATCTATAAATTAACAACGCTATTTCGTATATATTAATACAAACCATATTAATTGAAGACTGAATAATGAAATACTTGTTGTTGATAATGATTTAAACTATAAGATGAGATTTGCTATTATGACTACGAATCTTAGTGGCGGCTACTATGACGATTCTGGAGCTGGGTCCGGTTCGGGATACTCGCGTGGTGGAGATTACGGCAACTATTAAGAAAAGATAGACCCCCTACTACTACTCACAATACTTTCTTCTCCCACAATGTTTACGGCTACCACTACTTCAACCAGTATAATTGATTTGAAAGTTCTACAGTAGGATATCAGTTTTTAAGGTACCAACAAATCTCTCTCTCTATCTCTTTGATTATTCTCTCACTTCTTCGTCCTCCTTTTATGATGAGTTCCTTCGATGTTTTTTTGTATTTTTATTTAGTGTTTCGCTCTTTTTTTTCGTTTTACATTTACGAAGTATATATATTTATACGTATCTACGCTCCGATACTAAGCCAACGGTTGCCTTTGTATTCTCAAGATACTCACTTTTTCAAAAAAATACTTACATCTTCTAAACTGAAAACTTACGTTTTATAGCCGTGGTCGTCCTCGTACTACTTTTGTCGCTTGAATCTATTTTTTACACGATCGTAAATATATATAAACTTTCCACCTGGGAGGGCTGTATAATATGTGGGAGAAAACGTACTTTTTAAGCCACACACAATATATGATCTCACGTCATTTCCGTTTTTTCTTTGGATACGCCCTTCGTTTTACTAAATAATAAAATTGACGTTAATGACTGATCTCGCAAAATAAACGAAAGAATATCTTCGCATTCCTCTCGTACTTTCCGCGGTAAAAGCAATCAATATAATATATGCCACAAAGTCGTACGGGATGAATGATCAACTTTATATAAACTGAAGTGCAATTGACGGCTTAATACTGGACTGTGATAACATCTTGTGTTCGCCTCTTAATTGCTGTTCTGTGAAATATTATATACAAATATAAATACCTATATATATATAATTCGAATTTCGAATGCCTTCTAGTCCGCCAGTACATTATATAACGTCTGTATAAGTATTTTACTAAACCGTTCTTAATTGATTGATATGAAATGATCTTAAATGAATATTGATAATGATGATGATATATATATATATATAATGATTCGTGACGTGAGATATTTTGGAACTTCTTCTTCCTTGATTTTTAAACAGTTGTACAAAAGCATCAGTTCTACGCGTAACTACTACACTACGTCTCTACTCTACTACAAGTCTGCAAAAATCCACGTGACAGTTGTTCTCTCCGAAATCGCCGACGAAAATCAAGCACATTTGATCGAACGTGTACTATCTACAAAAAGAAAATTTAAGAGAGAAAGCAATTTTTATCAAACTTCGATCTCTTCGTCTACTACTACTGCTACGACCTTGCTACGAGAAATCAATTCAACGATCTGATTCAGAGAGAAAGTGACCTATAATCTTTGACACAAGATTACCATTTCTACAGCAACAATTTGAAAACAACTGCAAAGCGTCATATTATATTTGTATTACAAGTAGTGATCTATTTTCATTATTTACATAGAAAAGTTACATTTACTTACGAACAGTAGTTTAAAAAATATATCTGCAAGTTTGCTTCTGAGAACCAGTTAATGTTGATGATATCACCACTCTAATTACTATATATTCCTGTTTATCTTCGTTCGCATTTATTTAATTACCCCTTCTGTTTAATTACGTATTGAAATACTACATTGATTTATTATTATTATTTAGCAGTTGCAAGTTTATTTCACATACATAATTACATTATTGTTGTTACATGTTCTTCTATTCAAGTAGGTTATATTTTCACTTTTATTGACAAAAAAACTACTCCACTAATTACTGTTAGCGATGAGAATAAATGAAAAATAAATCTGCCGGTGAGACGTTTAGAAATAAATCATTAGAATATTGGTGATCCTATAAGTAAACATGAGGAAATCACTATTATAATGTTTCTATTTTGTATTTGTTACGTCAGTTACGTGCATATGGATGTTTTAAAAGATATCTATAATAAATAAATAAACGTGCGTGTGTACTGCGCGTGAAATAGTACAATAAAACAAGCATCATGTCTAATAAAATTTGTTCAAATTTACTGCATCATGATTAAATGAATTGTAAATTTACTAACAGCATGAATCGGATGCAATTTCAATGGATTCGTCGGGGACAATGGATATTCTTTTAAAATAATTGGTAATGGTAACGATTCCAACAATGAACGTCTTAATGCGACGGTGATGCTTCATGTGATTGAGATTAAAAACTTTTTTCCACTGAGCTACAAGTTGGAGTTATGAATGACTGAAAACGTTTGAAAATCAATATGCTTCACATGTCATGACATTTAATAAATTTTGTTTTTGATTAGATGGCAATGAGTTGATTTTATTGTACGCTCCAATTTCATACAGTAAACATTACATCTCTGCTGGGTTCGTTCGTTGATTTAACATTATATGTACGCTTTTCTTATTAAATGTTGACAGCACCATAAGTAAAAACTGGTGACAATGGCGATGACGAGAAATTCCACCATTTAATTGTTTCGTAAACTGCTGTTGGTTTTAAAGTCTCCTCCATGCCCCGTCGCAAATGCTAATTTTCGTGCCAAAAATACATGCCCATCACAGAAATGTGCAATGTACTATTGTATTTCTGTTCCTTTCCAATTCAGTTATTGTTAAAAACAATTAAACAATATAAATAGTTGAAATTAAAAAGGACAATTTCACCATTGGGTAATTCTTCTATCGCTGTAACGATAGCGAAATCATATTTGATGTAATGAAAAACAAATACAAAAGAAAATTACTTATATTTACAGTTTTACGTACATTTAAAAGGATTTGTGAGCTTGCGTACATAATGTTCGTGCATATTATTTTTGAACTTCAATTTCCATGTGTTCGTCACATTGCATGCTCAAACAAAATGCCTTTTACAATCATAAATATCATGAGATTTTTCTATTGTTGTGAAAATTTAGATGCTGTTGGGGGGAAATGCCATAAAACAGGTAATTTTATCGCAACACAAAACAAATAACATTTCTTAATATAACATGGTTTTGCATTCGTGAAAAGTGGTGAACAATGTCAAATACTAGTATATATGTCAATAACGCCAACTCTACCCCACATGCACGCTTTCACGTTGCCCTGGGTTGAGTCGAGATTTCCAAAATCTATTATATATGCACTAACCGACGACGACAATATGGTCATGGAAATAGATTGACAACACGTTTGAAGACTTGAAACAATGTTATTTTCACGAATTTTGTGTACGCGCATGTTTGCCATTAAAGATAATTTTTAATTTGTTTCATTTTTGGGTTTATTTGACAGTATTCTTTACTAAAAGAGAAAATGCAGTTTTGGAAAATTTTTATTTATTACATGCTTGTATTAAATGCTAACCACAAGATGCCGCAAATCTTCAAAAATCGCGAATCGATATTGTCTCTTTCTTTGACATAGAGAAGGGAAATAAATTTTTGTCTACCCTGTTTTTATTGAAAATCGCCTTCGTCGAATCATAAAACAATTTTTTACAGGTTAAAAGCTACACAGCGAAAGCAAGAACCGTTGGAATTTTGTAATAGAATCGACTGCCCTATCTAGGAACATGCTTATGCAAATATTTTCAGCTGAAAACTCAGTTTTATTGCTAAAATAATGGTGCACCCAGACAAGAACTAGAGGAATTATTATTGCAGGGATGAGAGAAAATGTCCAATAACATCTATCTATATTAGGGGTTTGATTTGGGCTAAAAAGGTAAACTTACACTTAAGTACTTATTACCTGAGACGCCGCGTCATCCGTTTGGTTTAAGACTGCTGGAATATGAAGTATTAAATCGAATATATTGAATATATACGTTATAATAGTGGCCCATCCTTTTTTACTATAAATTCTGATATTTATTATTTTACAACACTATGATTTGTAATTATTGTAGAGATTTTTATGATTTAAATGCGAACGTCCTCTCCATAACAGTTGTTTTTTCTGTACTTTTAAATTGAACTTGAACCGTACAACGTATGTGGTCGTACAACTACTATGAGTATTGTTCACAAACAAACTAATAATAATAATTATCTACTTATTTGTATTCATTATTTTCAACAACGCAATTGCAACATTCATAATAATCAGTCACACAAACGCAAAAGAAAATTTTGTTCGACAAATTGGTAATAATGAGTTGCATTCATCCACAATTAAATTAAACAGTTTGAACTCTAACCCAACTCTTTTTTGGGCTAACATGATGCATTATTATGTATATATCGACTTGCACTTGTCGTCACTCGTGTCGAATGATGGTATAGAAAAAAAAACAATTATTCTTTTATTCTAAAAGTGTGCATAGGTTTGAATTTCAAACTGTTAAGAAATATCACTGACAAGTCATTTCTATTGTATTGGTTTACATATTATACTGAATATTTACCCCAACTGAGAATGTTTTTTATTGTAGTATATAACAGTAAATGAGTAAAAGTGTTTTGGGGTAAGATGATGATGGTCTTTGCTGAATTCATAAAACAATTACGTTTATATCCTTCCATCCAAGATTGGCAGTTGGTGTGACAATTTTGACTTTATAAATCATAATTTTTGCGCCATTGTCTTTGTACATGTATTAAAACTTCGTCAAACTATGGGGACATGTCATATGCCATGCCATGACAATGGAAAAATTTAATAGTTAAATATTTTTTTCAGTAAAGCTGCATGTTCAGCTTAAAGACAATCATGATTTCCCCCGCGCACTTACACACAAGCTAAGCTACAAAGTGTAAAGACGTTTTTATCACCTAACATCTACAATTCATTCGCAAAATAATAACACTTATAGTAATTCACTTTAATTAAATTTACAGATATAGAAAACAAACTTATTTGTATTCTGTATTAACTGACTAAAATGAACTGGTTCTTTTCCGTAAAGTTTAGTATACACCATTTACCCACATCACGCTTAAATTCAACAATTAGTGGTAATCGAATGTATATGTATTTTAGTAAAACGTATATATATACTATGTACAAGTTTCGGAGAGTTGAAATTGTTTGATTGTATAGTAATTATGATCTTGTATGACCGTTTTATTTTTATTTAGGGTAACTTCACTATTGTAATTGTATAGGTATATATATACTCATAGTCATATCTAATAACAAATAGTAAAATAGGAATGCAACTTTAAATTTCCTTTCAGTGGGGCGTGCACCATTGCCATTTTACAACGTTCGTCTTAAATACTGTACTCCTTTAGTATTCCTTTTTTTAAACAAACGATCCATGTTTTTGGCTATCATTTTTTATTAATGTAATGTGAAAAGTTGTTTTCAAAATATTACGTTTTCTACATGCATACACCGATACATCTTGTATCATCATGATTCATCCATCCCTTATTCATCATTTAGGTAACAAATATCCAATTATTTACCCCAATTTTTCAAGGAATGGAAAATAGGACTAAACACCAAATGCGTGTTTCGGTATGTGTAGTGTATATTTGACATTATGTACTGTATTATCTATATAGTTTATAAAACATAGTTTACTTTCATCATATAAGATTTTTATAATAGTAAATAATCTGTTTTCGTACCATTCTTTGACGCTGAAGCGGCTAGGTTTTCGGTTAATTTAGACTAGACATTTATCTGAGACGAAAGAGGTTCTATTTAATCAATCATACCACTAAATCACGACAAGGGTACTACTATTTAAAACCCTCTCTTCCGTTTTGTATCACGCCTATGCCTATAGTTTACCAAACACCTACTGACATGCAGTCACTAGTCACTTTACCAGCATAAAACAAATTGACTCACTAATTAAAGTTTTATGAAAAGAAAATGTGTGTAAATATGAAAACTCACATCACAACCATTAAATGTGTATAGTTAAAATGTTATATATCAAACTGAAACTGTAATAATGCAAGTTCAATTTAGTTTACTAAGAGTGGATTAAAGTATGTTTATATTTATGTATTAAAATGACCTCGGAAAGTTTTAATGCTGGCAATTGAGTGATTTTTGCGCGTTTTCGTTTCTAGTGCATTTGTTGAAGTCCGTATTTTAGTCAGTTAAAAACTCAGTTTCGTCGTCAGCAAAGGTACGATATATATTAACCAAATATATTCTCACCATTTGCTACTTTTTAAAATTATTTACAAATCAAACAAGTAGTAACGTATAACAAATTTGAAAATAAGTTACTAAAAGTAATTAAAGTAAATTAGTGAAAAGAAGATAAAGACAACTGACAGGCTTTTGACAATTTTTTAATTTAATTTAAAAGTCAGTACGTATTATTTAATTTGTTATATTGGAAATTATTCAAAACGGAACTTGTAAAACTGTGTTTTCATTGGTCGTTTTCTCAATTCACATAATTTTGTGGCAAGAAGATCGCTTGTCAATGTCTTCCGTACTATTCTAGTTTTTTGTCTTGTAATGCTTTATCGAAGCTTTTCCAAAACGCTCCCAGCTTAAAAACGACATTTACATTACATATTGATAGCTGATAGTTAATAATACCGGAATAGCAGGTCAAATGGTGAGAGTTTAGAATGTAATAAATTATTAATTCGTTTTCTTATCAATAACAATGGCACTACCTTTATAATTAAAATCCATCTGCAAATAATTATGAATGTTGCATTTATAACACGTGCTAACAACTTATTTCATACAAGAATAATCCGGAAAATGTATGGTTTACACAGTAATATATAATTCCAATGATATTATTTACTCTCTAACACTTTGCCACATTACAGTTTCTTAGAACATGCAAAAATGGTGGAACAAATGGGAAATGGCTTCAAATGGCTTTTTCAATCGCTGAAATGGAAAGACGATTCAATAATGCATAGAATTATCGTTTGTAGAAATACAATTCTATATAGATTTTTTTATAAATGTGCATAAGGTACTTCCCGTAGTTGTTTTAATGTAACTCATCTTTCTTTTTTTTAGAGAGTGAGAATTCACAATGCATACTATTAAGTCATCATATTATAATGTGTGATAGGTACTATAATGGTATAGGGTATACTTATTTTGAATGATTGAAATACACCTGCCTCATTGTTATAAAAGGAAGTTGTTGTTACACAATTTATACTCCAAACGTTCTATTATTGAATCTTCTCTCTTAAACTACAGGAGCTCAATAATGGTTCTCTATAATGACTGTAGCTAAACACAACTGGCATTAATATATGCAGTTTTAATAAATCAATACAATACAACTTCGTATTACAATGCGCCTATATCTGAAAAGATTGAAATGACTAATATTATAAGTGGTATATAAGATGTAATCCTTTCCGTATTATGATTATAACCATATAATGATCTGGGGTGACAGTAAGTAATAATAATGTTTACTATATTTATTTAGTATTAGACAATAATCTTATAAGTATTTAGTTACATTTTAAATAATTAAATTAATTATCCGATTCCTACTTTGAAAAAGTTTATTTGGTACTTCATTATTAGTTTAGTTTAGTCAGTAAAGTGAATAATATAATAACAAAGAAAAGAATCACTTAATTATCGTACCAGGTATCTATGTAACATAGCAATATTTTGGCATTTAATAATTATTTGCATACTTAAAAACAACGCATATACAACCTGCAATAAATATTTACTGTCTATACAATTTTGTGGAACGATAATTATACATTAACATAATATATGCTTATATAAATAATTGTGTGACGAGATTCAGTTTGTTAGTCTGCAAAAGTATACTGGTTGCTGGGACAACGATGATGATGGTGATGTTGGGGAAAGGTTATATTGAATGAACGTTTGATGCCATAAGAGCAATGTATGTATGGGGTCGCAAAAAGAACGTCTATGAGACAAAGACATCATAGTTGCAACATAAAGACACAAAATAATTTTGAATACACATTTAAATCTTTACGATACGATACACGTATTATTTCATTTCAAATCCTTCTGATTGATTTATATAAAAATTGTAATTCCGATTGTAAAAGTTTAAGACGTGGGTAACTTTCATCACGATATGCTGAGGCAGCTTTGCTGATTATAGATTTAAATGTATTATTTTGTCATTCATATTGCAACATTAAATTTTGTCTCACGAACGAGCTTTTACTATTATCGACGTATCGTAATGATAAGAATGTTAATACAAATGTAAATATAATAATAATAACAATAGCGGAATGCATTAATCAGTTTTACAGGAGCGACGCCAAAAACTGAAGAATAAGGAGATTACATACTACAGCTACAACGGACGTAGTATGAATATTGGTTGCAGTATCCGTAATTTTCCATGGTGACGTTTTGGGAGTGATAACCTTGAGCTGGCTGCTGAATTCTCCGACTGAAGCGACATTTTTAGATGCGGCTCTTATGTAATAAGTTATCTGAGGTGTGAGCCCTCTCAAAATAAATCCTGAAAATCCAACATGGTTTGTTTGTTTGTTTAGCAATTGCTGATAACTGTGTACGGTTAATTTGTCGTTTTAATACAATTTTTGTTTACCTCCGTCATATTTTGTAACGTTTGCTGCATTCCAGTCGCCACGTGTAGCCATTTTGTACTGAACAACATAACCAATGATTGGTAAAAGTTTTCCCTTCTTTCTCTCCTCTTCCTGGGCAGGGTCTTTGGTACGGTCAATTCCAGATGGGCCTTGCTTCACCCGAATTTTTACTGCATCGGGGGTGGCCATTTCCTCTTCAAGTATTGGTGGTGGAGGCTTTTGGCCTTTGAATAGGGTCATACTACGATTCATTTGTCCTAGCTCATTCTTTGCCCGGCAAACGTAGTCACCAAATTTGCTCTCGTGTTGAACAAGCACCTATAAGCAAAATATATGAGCATGATTTTTTTTAAATACATTTTTTCAAAATTTCTTTTTAAATGCACTAATGATTAACATGTCACCTGTAAGGTTGACTTATTTTCTTCATTGACAATGAACGTTTCATCAGAATGACTTAAAATTCGACCGCGGTGCATCCATTCAAATTTTGCAGGTGGTTCTGCTTTCACTACACATGTTAAATTAGCCCATTCTCCAAGAACGCCCCAATGTTCCGTCCTCGCATTTCCAGTCAATTTTGGTTTCACTTTAGCGAAGGGATGATTAAGTTAGTTAAATAAATTTTTCATAGCATTAATAGTAATACTATAATTGCTAAAATAAACGTTCTTACTTTTCACTTTCAACGTGATATTCATAATCTTCGTATCAGGGATTGGAGAGTCCATGTCCATTGCTCGACACATGTAGTGTTTGTGTGCATCATGTTGTGTTACATTGTGAATCAACAGACCCTCCCTTGTGATTTTGTATTTAGGAGCTATAATACATGTAAATTATAGAGCGTCGAATTTATAAAAAAAAACATACGAAAATCCAAAGTTTATTCCTTGTTATATAGAAGGGAGCAAAACAAACAAATCAATCTGAAAAAAGAAAAATCTTGGCCATATGCCGCTATGGATAAAACAAAAAATGGTAATATTCTATTCGTAAAGCCGAAAAGCAACTTGATGCGGTACATAATGTACATGCATCGAGTACATACAGCTGGAATTAAAACGGGAGCTTTTTCCATCTATTAAAAATGAATACACTGTTCATCAAACGTTAAAAACACTTGAAAGCTCTCTCCCTTTTCAAAAATAATCCTTTAAACTCATCCGCATATAGAGAGTCTAGTAGAACTGTGTTTGAGATCGAAAAAATTTGCATATGAAACCATTACAGCAAACTTTTTAGCAACAGAATGTTGGAAACACGAAAGCGAGGTGGTAGGCTGACAGAGAGATCCGTGAAGCATAATGAACCACAAAAGTTAATGTACGAAAAAAAGTCTCACGTTGTGGGTTCCTTTGATCGACTTTCCATATTATTCGAGGCTGTGACTGTCCTTGAGCTCTGCACCTCATCGTATAAGTTTGGCCTTCTGGAGCTGCCTGTTCCGCCAGAGTTGTATCGAATACAATGGGACCTACGGTAACATTACAAAATAATATAGGAATACTTGAACACTTTCTCTACTTTCTCCAACCTTCCATTTCAGATTACTAAAAGTGTTTAAATGCCAAACTTTGAGGAAAATGTTTTAAATAAAGTAAAAAAGAGGACTAATTTTCGAGTACTTGCCATTTCAACCTAAAACCACAGGCCACAGAAACCTTTTGTTCGTGCATGCGACAGAGGGTTCGTTCTCCAGTGAACACAAAATTGTGCCATGGCGTGATCAACTCTAAAATTTGCTACGCCTCAAAGCATGCCAAGTTGCCAAGTCATAAAACTTGTTTATTCCAGAAACCCCCTCTTATTATTATTATAGTACCAACAAAATAAAAGTTGTTTGAGAGCTTGGGAATTGGTTACAGGAATTCACAGTTTAATATCTAACTTGATACTTTGTTTCGGTTATGAAACTTTTATCATAAATTGTTGCAGGTGAACATGATCATCTTTCAAAATATAGACTTTTCTTTTCACACTATATACTTCTTCCTTAAAAAAGAAGAAAAAAAAAGAAAGCTTGACGCCACCATTTTCAACTTTTTTTCTTCATAGTTACTATATAACATCACGAACGAACACCATCACCGAGTTCTTCAAAATTATAGCATATTACAGGACTGCCACGATATATTGACTCTTGAAAAGCATAAATAAGTAATACATTTAGAGGTGCATGCCAATTCCTTTCCTATAGCCTATAATTTCCAAGTCTCCTTTAATTAGACAATGGTGGAGCGATTTTAATCGTTATTGTTATAACTATTGCCTGGTATCATCTTTAGGCACGACTGGGCTTTAGGTACAGAGTTTGGGCTTTAATAACTACTCTTGCGTCACGGTTTTTGCTTGGTGTGTGTAGCAGTAGCAGCCTTGGATTATGCCGTTTTGTTTGCTTCCGTGATGGCATATCAGTAACCGCTAGGTATGTAAGGATGTAAGTATATGCAACATATTTATGGTATATACAAAGCTGCTTTCTCCTTTCTGCTTATTGTGGAAATTGCAGAGAGGGAAGTTTCTTGTTGGTGGTGGCAATTTATCCGTCAACTGAACCAAACACGACACTTGCCAGGAAGTAAGTTGATATGCTGTATTCAGGTTAAATTGTAGATAAAATTGCACATTGCAAAACAGTTGTTACCGCTGTTTGTTGTAATGAAGTAAAAAGAAAACTGGAAATTAATAGCAGGGTGAAATAGGTAATTGCAATGCAAATGCTGCAACAACGAAAACACCTTACATGAAAATGTATGCCGGCGATGTAATGCAATATATACGTACATATTATCCGCATATCCGCAATAAATAAAATGAGTAAACATGTGGATGTATCTATGGTCAGTAAAATATCGCGTTTGTTGCAACTGTAGTTTGAACACACGTCTATAATGGTACCATGTATATTCCATATTTTACTTTGGAATAATCCCAGGTAAATTAACGGTAAAACATCGTTGTTATACTACCACGTACATATAAGATATTAAATATAGGGAGGGCCAACTTACGTATAACGGTGAGATTGAAGGATCCTCTGTTTCCTTTCGGTCCGATACAACTGTAGAGACCCTCATCTTGTGTTGTAATCCGATTAAGAAATAGATCAACTCCATAGCTTATTTCAACACGTATCCGGCTAAACGAAAAACGAGGAAAATACGTTTAACTGCATATTTTATCCAACTAGTTTGGTAGATTTAGCTGGTTAGTGATAGTATTAAAGACAACATTTGGAATATTTATTTTCACAAAATGGGACGCAATCATAAGTGTACTACACACAACGTTGTAGTAGTCATCAAGTTGAATTAAGAACATGTTGGCTATATAAAAGCAGACTGTCGTAAACAATACTGCTGAAATTTTGATACGTAATCTCTCGTGTGGGAGTAATAAGCCTCGAAGGATCAAACTAGGTATACAAACAAAGTACATAAAAATGTCCTCATTCAGGAAAATTCGTCATGACCACAAATTACAGTATAAAATCATTCACGTGGCAAAATGGTTTCATTTCATGTGGCCCTTTGTATCACCAGAAGTGAAATGCATGAAATATTTATTAGGGGGAAAGAGAATACAATACAATAGGCTAGGCACAAGGAAATAACAAAAGGGAAGATGAAGATACTATGCCAAAGTAGGGCTAGATACATACGTACATATAACAATAAAACATGACTTTTCTGCTAGTGCCTGATTTCTATTATTTTAAGGGATTCTCACAAGCAAAACAAAAACAAAACGACTTGACTTTTACTTGTAACCTGCATGCAACGAATATTAATACCTACCAAAAGGTGTTGTGTAGAAAGATATTTATTCCCCACACGTATCATTACCAGCCATAAATTCGGTTCTAATTAAACCTGATAATACATTAACGCTTGAAAGACTTGAGTAGTAGGATATTATTAGATTGAACGTTATTTATATGTACCTTTGTGGAGCGGTGTCTACTCTTTGACCTTTTGGATTAATCCAGAATGCATTTGTAGAACCATCTGCCAGTGTACAGGATACAAAATAAGTGTCGTTTATGAATTTCTTGACGATCTTTTCCCTCGGAATAATTTCCACTTGTTGACCACTGCTTATCCGTACCAACCCTGTAGAAAATACAAGAGAAAAATATAAAGTGCATATTGCCATGTTGTTTTATTTTCTTATAATGCACATTTACACGCCTCCACGGCGCATTAACATAATTTTATAGCTGCATAATTAACACGCAAACGGGGACTGAAAAAAGTGAAATGTTCAAATGACTATAAATTACATTGTCTTTAATTATTTCCAAATTTAGGTTTACATTTCATGATTTAATTTGTGGATCATGTGTGAGTGCAAAACCCTGATTTGTATGTACGTACGCGCACAACCTCTCCAAAACAATTTACAAATTCTGCTTTTGACGGGATTACAGAAGTGTTACATGGGAAAATCGGAGTTCATAAAGTTGTTTGTGGGTTAAAGCTCTGCTTTCACAATCGGAAGCACCTGTCTTAAAGCCTATTTTACGATTCACTGGCTTGAGTCCGCTTTCTCTCTCACACTCGTTTGCGCTTAAGCCTAAAAAGGTCCATATACGATATACTAGAAGTAGCTATTCAGTTGCCAGTAATAAATTTTCGTCGACATAAGTGCCTATATAACTTTCAAGTATAGATGACTTGTCAGTTTAACCCTCTACGATAACGTTCTTTTTATTAAGTGCGTCATAATATTTTATGTAGTGATTTGAAAAGTTTCTGGCGCAAATAAACTACTTTTAATTTGACATTTGTATGATATAACATTACAATTATATTTTCATTAATATTTTAGTAGTACAGTAGAGAAAATAGCTTGTATGTAATAATTTTGAAAAAATTAGTTCCTTTCCAACATTCAAAGGGTAAAAATACAAGGTTGGGATAGTGCTGTATAAAATGGTAGTTTTAGTCCGAGTACGTCTGCGTGTTAGGCATTTCATTATCCAAAATTGATTTTAAATGCTACTTTGGCCCGGAAGCACCAGGCATTGTTACACCAAACGTTATTGTGCATGCACATTTGTGTTGTGTCTTTGAGAGTGAGATATATATATATTTTGAAATAATACTCATTGCTGTGTTTGCACTCGTAAAATATTTACACTCCACTTTACATTTGTATTCATATCATACAAATATTTGGTAAACGACCTCCTCGTACATACTTTCTTTCATTTTTTTCTTTCTATTTACTTCTCCACGCTTCTCCTATATGGTTGTCCGTAGTGCGTTGTAACAACAATAAATTTGCAATTACCCTTTGGAAGCAAACAAAACGTCAGTAAGCAATAAAACTTGTTTTTTAGCACTTGCCGGTGCTGTAATACACAGTACTAGTAGTATACACAAATACATTACACACACGCAGTCAGGACATGAAGAAGTTGGGGAGGTGCCTGCTACTTGGCATGAGACTCATTCCACAACGGGAATTGCTGTGCATGCAATTATTGCGTTGTTTTGTGTGTGTGTGTGTGTAATGTAAGTACATTTATTATCTTAATAGGTTTTTACCAGTAAAGTCTCTAGCATGTATGGTTAACTACAGATACATATGCTTACACGGAACTCGCACTGGACAGCAAAAATGAAAACAAGGGGGTTCTTAACTCGTCTCAAGTTTGTTTTTATCGCGGAAAGAATCTTGCAGGAAGGGAAAGTGGAAAACCTGGCAACGTCCAAATTTTCTAAGCACGGGCACAACAGAAGAAAACTCTCAATACTCATTCATGTTTTTGAAAATATCTATCTGTTGTGAGAAGCGGAAGTATTCTGCGAAAAATAGGATGGAGAGAATATTGTGCTCTTACAAAGTTTGCGTACTACTTGCACACCTGGACACACGTCATTTTGGCTATCCCCGAAGAAAAATTGGAAACATTCCATCTTTCGAAGTAGAAAAACATGTTTGTTGAAAGGTATTATTATGGTGTTGTAAATACGAAGGGGCTTTTGTATATGCCGTTTTTGCGTTTTTACAGATTCAATCGCTGATCAGCAGTCTGGTAAACGTTACTCGGCTGTCCACCATTGTCTGTGCGGATTTCTTTTCTCTGGAGTCTTGGCTTTGGCAATATGCTATACATATATGTATCTAAACTATGGTCATTACAAATGCTACTATCTTCCCTTGTTCGTTGCTTTCTATAGCTTTGATGTGCGGCTCCCTGTTAGAAATCTCCCTACGTATCACGCTGATACCACGCAGAATAATATGCCCAGCTTTCGGAAATCGGAACGGTCCGGCCCCCAAAGGTAAAAACTGTCTTGAAAGTCTCCAAAGGCAAAAATGCAGAGCGTATAAGCGCAAATCTTAAAGTAAATTCTAAACCGATGATCATGATGATGGTAGTACGAACGAACTGCGAACAGCCGCAAGGCTTGACATTTTAGATCTACAATAGGTATACACGCAGGTTGACGAGGTGCCCATGTATACTGTTAGTTATTATTATTTCAACGTTGTACACCAATGTAGAAACGCAATATAAAATGTGCATAGAAATTATGTTATCTGCTACGCGCTTTTGTGATATTTGAGGAGATACACTAAGAGTGGGAGTAGAAAGGAGCTTGTAAGGCATGTTATGCTGTGTGGGTGGATTTTTCAACCCAGTGGTTCGATAAATTTTGCTTTTAATTCTAAATATAGCTACCATGTTTTACATGAATACTGCCAAGGGATTTTGCCACAGTGGCATATGCTTTATATGTTTAATTCGTGCGTCATTTCTATCAGATCAAAGGTCTTGTGATTTCACCATGGAAATGGGACATGTACTTAATTATTTGCTTTGATCGAATTAGATTTTGTTAACTATCATCGATTATTTTTTTACTTAACATCATGATCGTTATTGACAGAGACAGTATCATCATCACTAGATAATGAACCGGTTCCTTATCTAGCGCATCTTATCTAGTAAATGGATCATACTGCATTTTGTGCTTATTGTTGAACGTGCTGAACGATGTGAAGGAGTCAGCATTCTGGATACTTACATACACGTTGTTAGTTGCTATTCATTATTTTGTTGGAAATACGCTGGTGGTGCTTTGGTGACGCGACAAGACGATCGATAACTTACTAGCAGCAACGAAACGATACTATAGAGCTCTCTTCCTTTGTAGGTGCCACTATACCCACGTAGTGAACAAAGAAGGGCTTTATATCACATCGTGAGTGCCAATTTGTATATTTGGCGTTGTAAAAAGTATTGGCATTTTAATAGTTAGTACGTCATTTTACATTTGGAATTGAGTTCAACCATGTCATAACAGGGAAATCCTCAACGCTGTGAAATAGAAAGTTCAATAAGAAATGTTTTATTTTATCGTTTTTATGTATGAGTATAATGTTATGCAACAAACTGTATATGAATGGTACTGGTTGCATAGATACAAAAGTTGAAGGTATTCTAGAGTAATTGTTGTACAGATTAACGAGTGTAATTACAGAAACCACATGAATTTACACCCAGTTGTCTCATACTTTTATAATGTACGAACGTGCTTGTGATATCAAAGAACACACGAAGCCGTGGGGTTTGGTCCCACATTTTCTGGCGAAAACCACATTGTTCTACAATGTTATGCTTTTAAACGATTTCAGTAACGGAATTTAGGTCATCGTGCATATTCCAAAAAACCACTACATCTGCTTAATGTGCTTAGAAATCTGTGACTGTAAGTATCGCATACTTTCTCCGGGGAAAGTGGAGACAGTCGTAGTTTGTAAACAGTAAACTGAATATTTAAAAACAATGGATTTGATACATTTTGTATTTCAGAGATTATTATAATGTGCTTTAATTGTAAAATATTAATAGGTTTGGCTTACTTCATATTAGTCAACTTGAAGTTTCCAACAGATTATACTGTAGAGTTCTTAAAGGTATCATTTTTATTGTTTCTTCTTTTATTTTCTACATCTAGTCACTATAACGACCATGGTAGCCCATTTAGCATGCCATTACTACACAGTAAATCAAAAGATTGTACTTTTCATTGTTACGGAATTAATAAAAACTTTTTAAAGCCATGCTTCGATAAAGCACAGTTACAGTTGTGTTGAACGCTTCTCTTTCGTTTATAGTGGCGTCAACAACTTTTTTGGATTCCTACTATAAAACTTCCGTACCAAAAACTTTAGCAAAAGTGACTGCCAAAGTTGGCCGTTTCTATATGCAGTAAAATGTGGTACTAGGTATTTATGGTCTTGAGAAAAACAAACATTATTTCGAAAATGGAGGAGAGAGATTCTTAGGATGTGAACAAAAAAATAGTTGTATCACTTACTCCGCATTACTATTAAGAGAGCTCGCTCAGAAGAATTCCAAGTGGAGAGCATGGATAAAGCACCACTTTGGGGCTACTTGGGAAAATAGCAGCCTAAACGGGAACAACTCCACTTACATGCTACTCATTCACACCTGACTTTTTGTAGTGGGTATGCGGCTCTCTCTTTGGATGCCACTGTCACAACAAGCACAATTATGTCCTGTAGAAAATTGGCGTGGCACCGACAAACGAGAAAACAGCAACATGTATGAGTAGTGGTGGCATGTCGGCTCACATTTAGGCATGAATTATGAATGATTTCTGATTACAAAATGAAGTATTCAGGAAGCAACGTAGCAAACAACTATTTATCTCGCAATCTCATTAGTATGAATGTGGGAAACACAAATAGCAATATCTACCCTTTTCGTTTTACACTCATTCGCAATCATTCAAATGGTGTAAAAGGGGGAGGCAACAAAAGTAGGCAAAACTTGGCTTTTTGGACTGTGTGATGTAAGGTTTCTCTGATTTCTCCTCATTAGGCAGCATACCATTTATTATATATAAATATATATATGTAGTGTATTTAGGTGGTGAAAGGATCATGTTGCCATCACCAAAATATTTCCGGTTATGAAAGCTAAGGATGAACAGGCTGTCACCCTAAGCAAATATTAATTACGTGATAAGATGGCATGCTTGTCAAGGAGGGTGGGAGGGAGGAAACCGAAAATCACTGATATTTTTGTGTAATGATTTATCGTTCTTGACTTCTCAAATAACAATTGCTGTGTGGGTGTAGCCAAGAAAGACAGTGGAAGGTAGGTAACCGATATTTTGCAAACAAGGTGGCATTTATTTATGAACGCTTGTCTATATAAAGTTTGTTGCAAACACGCAACGTATTTCCCAACAGATTCTTTGTTACTACACTGTCGGTTGGTTCAATAATAATTTCTCACAATGCGTCAGTATGTTTTGGTTATAATGCCTCAATGAAAACTACTTTTAGGCAGGACTATTTGTGAGACTTTTTTTTGTCATAAATCTATCGTCTCATCGTTATCTTGATCCAAAGTCTTAATATCTCCCCTCCTAGTTTTTTTTACTACACTACTATTGCACCTGCATATCATAAAATAAAGCATTAGTGTATAAGTTTTTGTGTATTTTAGAGCTGCAATGCTATTGTTAAGCAAGTTATATATGTACGAGATATGGATGGTTGATAACTGTAGCAAAATGTAGACTGGATAATCGTGTTTAAATATTTATATTGTGCATGCCACAATTAAAATAACAATTCTCTACTCCATACGAATGCCATTTGCTGAGTAACATTTATTTTCCCATGGCCCATGTATGAGCACTCTTTTATATGAAATTTTTATTTACAACATTACTCAATGAGTCTAACAAAACTATTAAGCTGTTACTTGTTACTGCTGTCTCGCCAAAGCGAGAAATCTTTGAGATCTGCCACACGTGTAGTACATATGTTTCCGGTATCCAATATAAAATCTTTAGAACAGAAAAAGGTGGCAATAGCGGTGTCTTCAAATTATTCACTACACGATGTGTATCTGTCCGTACTGGCTACTTAAGATTGAATTGCGAATATTGTCAAGGAGCTCATGAGGTCAACCCGCAGATGGGTATAAGTGAAGGTCAAAGTTGACTGTTTATCCAAATTAGCCGACATTTGGTGTAAGTTTAAGCGTTAAATAGTTATACCGTTGTTGTGCTTCGCGACTTTTTTGCATTCTAGTTTGCTGGAATTTTTTATTAAGAGTGTACAGATGTGTGCGCGAATTTCTTCAGTAGCGTCAAGTATATCATTATAATCTCGAACAATGTTAAAAATTGGATATGCATATATCATTGTCTGAAAACATCAATATTATACGGAAGAGCAAGTAAACAACGTAGTAGAATTCACACCAAAGGAAAGATATATTATTATTCGTATCAGAACATCAGAAGGATCGTACGTTGAGAAATTG
>JAHZNE010004581.1:0-31869 GCA_027744055.1 Callyntrura sp. NNG-2020 | reverse complement strand
GTTCAAGTGTACTGCTGAAGTACTATTGTAAAGCAGCCCAACTTGCCCAACACAAACCCACTCGACTAAAATGGCTTCTTATTATTATGTTACAGATGGGAACTATGAATGAAGTCGCTTTGGCGATCTGTCTGATTCTGCAGGTGCGAATTTTTTTTATATAAAAGTAAAATTGAGGAAATAGTTGATTTCCTAATACTACTTACTACTAATACTTCAGCTAAAGGAAACTGATGCAGTGGATCATAATGATTATTTTAGCGCTGAAACGACAGTACAGACTTGTATACACCAGAAAACCAGAAAATTTTATCTCACGGCTTGGCGCAACTTTTTTACATCTTGTCTTGTCCCTTTGCTTTACCATATCCCTCCCACTTGTCCCAGTACCATGAGTCGACTACCTAAACACCAACTGCTGCTCGTTGGGGTGTTACAAAACCTGGGTTTATTATCGCAATGATAACACTATCACCTCTACACAGATTCGGGAGGTATAGTCCCTTTTCTATCCACAAAAGAGGCACATTATCAACAGCTTAGCAAATCCCTTGCGTGGTTCCATTCAGCCATTTTATTAATAAGTGAACCATTATGTGCCCTGCTACTTTCTCTACCTTTCTATTTTCTTTATTACGAAACTCTTCCACACAGTCCTTCCGTCCCCTGTCAAGTTTTGTCGTAGGCTGTCTCAGCAATAACTTCTGTTAATGCATTTCCCTCCTCTGTGCGTGTGTGTGCACGTACAAATAAGGGGCTCTAGTTACACGTTTTTACTATTTTACGTCCCACTCACAGTTATCCCTATCATTAAACTACATCCATAAAAAGAGAAACGACAACAAAAAAATAATAATAATCTCGGTTTTCTTTTCATTTTGAACCTCTTCCTCTACGAACTCTATCTAAACAATTGATATATAGAACAGCGACAGGAGCTGCCATAAAACTCCATTACTTGTCTGTCATTATCATTCTGGCCATTACCAAGTGAAACGACTCAATTGGAAATCTGTCACAACTTTCTTTTCCTTCTCCATGCTCCGATTGGTTTCCGTTTCGTTGTTTCTCTATCTCTCCCCGCTATTTTCTATTAGATGCAACCAAGAGAGCTCACTCCCAAGTGAAAGTAACAAATTCTCCAATTTCATTCTGTTTTGGTCTGCCCCGAGGAACAAGTCGTCGCCAAACAATACAAGCTTATTTGTCAAAACAAGGAAATTGACCAGAATAATAGTAAACACAAAGACGAGAATGGTATACAGCGACTGAGTCACGATAAGATTCCCACTTTAAACGGCATTTGACACATAGATGAACTGTACGGTAGCAGCTTACATGATAGCACATTTGCAACATTATTACTACAGACGATTCTATCTCATTGTAAGTCTGCCATTGAACATGGGATTCTATATTAGTAGACGTATAATTACAAATCCTTGCCCTTTCACAATATTTTCCTGCCTTATTATGTCACGTGAAATGAAAATAATTTTCGTTTTCTCATCGACTCTTTCCCTATTATTGTTTTTCTCTCCTGTCCTTCGGGTAATCATGTGAGCCGCATTTATAGTGCCTATACGTGATTACGTCCTTGTCAGAGGATATGCGTCCGTATTGTATATAAACATTGGACAAGTTTTGTTGGTACACACAGACACGGGGCAATTGTTTGTGCCAGGTGCCTTTTACCGTCGTCCCTACTTGTATGTCTGTGACATGAGGACTTATTTACTGGTTTGTTCGTACTCCCAACGTATAGTATCCCCTTGCGGCACTATAACAAAAATAATAAAAACTACACCATGGGCTCAACCCAACTTTCACTAGAGAGGAAGTGAAGGAAGATACAGCAGAAGTGCAGGGGTCTGTATATATAAAGTAAGCATGTTGCAGCACTACTTCCATTTTATTTAATGACATTCCCGCTTTTGCTCAAAGCCCGACCTACATACATACAGAAAACGCAGTAGGTATCTAGTTTCGTATCGTCAAAAGGACAGGTCATGATAATGATGAAGATGGGAGCAAAAGAGCAAGGACACAGACCAAAAAGCTTTTTACTGCTTTTCTCTCCACTATACCAGCCCCCAGCGATTATACTTGGCTTGGAAACAATATACTGATGAGAAATTTAGTGCCGATTGAACTGGTTACTTAGGTCGACGACGATCACGAGGCTGATGGTAGAAGGAAATAGAAGTGCTGTGTGGTATAGGTCTCTTTCATCCTTTCTCGGGAATCATCATCGCCATCCCGAATTCTAGTCTTTTGTGACTCTCTCTCATTGTACAGAAAATGGACGAGATCTGTGAAGCTCGCGAGCCCAGCCTATTATGTGCAGAAATCATCAAGTGACTGAAAATGGTTTTCGAGGAACCGTTCAGCCGGTGCCGACCTTTTTCCCTTGATGTCCGTTCGGGTATTTCTCAGAATAATTTGAGCAGGGAGAAGATCGCTACTTAATGATTGGACAGCCCCGTTGAGTTTTCATTAGTTTTTTTTCTCTGAAGAGTCTGCCGCAAGTGGAAAAGTAAGCGTTTGTAAAAATGAATTAAATAGAGTGCTCTTCCCTTTCCGCTGTCCACTAATATCGTTATCATTATACACACTCTCTTGCCCATCCTGAGACCAAAGCTTATTTTTATGGAATTTCGATCCATTTCAGTCTTTCTGCTGCTTAAAACATACACAAACAGGTTTCAAGCAAATTTCAGAGGTTTTGCCATTTTTTTTGAACGATTTGCCCAATTTTACTATTGATACTGATAAATCTTTTGTATTTTTCTGCTGTCTATTTTTGTTTACTCCAGGATATGTAGGTAGGCCTAATATTGTTATTTTTTATCAAAAAATGTGCGGTGAGGCGTAGGTGAAACGATGAAGCGGCATCGATGCTTTTGAAATTTGAAGTAAACTTGTAGTAAGTAAGTTGTGCCTCCTCAATGCCGTTCACCGTAGTCACATAAGGTTATATGGGTAGTGCCGTTTTTGTTTGTTTAGTAATGTGCTTTATCAATTCTCCTTTCCGTTTGTTCTACTTTCTTTTTTGCGTTTATACCTCTCGGCAGAATACGAAAGTATTATGAAAGATACAGCACTTTTGCCCAATGGCGCTTGAATCAAAAATATCCGACTTTCCCATCAACACTACAACCAATTGTACCCAAAAACTTATCAATTCTCTTGTTATCAAGATTATTTGCTGGTAGGGATGTATACACGAACAAGTTTCTCTCCTGTGGTCGTTTTTCAATAAGAGTAGCAACAAAATAGCAATGAAAACAACGTAGGAAGCTGAATACCTCCACAAAAACCAATCGTTCTCCTGAAATTGAGAACCAAAGAGAAGTTTGGATTGTTGCAAATAAAAAGTTTGATTTTGGCAGTGTTGATGATGATCACGATGATTCCGTTATTGAACAGGGAAAGAGGGGCAGGCATGAAAGGAATGACATGATATACCTCACCAGTGGTGGGGCTGGAGCGCCTGGTTGAGACAACAAGGAGCTCTTTTCCCCAATGAAATTTACCAACTTTCTTCTTTTGACTGTTCCTTTCTCTTTCAGTTGCTGGTGGCGGAGAAAGAGAAGAAAGAACCTAAAACCTAAATACGGCAGCAATACCCACTACATACCACTACTGCTTTCTACTTTGGTAATTGATACCGCTGGGCAATGCCTAAATAAAGTTATAAAGTAAAAACGCCGAGTGAAAAGACAGCGGCAGTGCTGGAGAGTTTACTGCGTGGCCATTGGGCAAGTCCTTAAATAAAATAAGTAGGCGTCGAACCGCTTCTAAGTGATTTGCTGGTTTACACAACAGTTCCGAAAGGCGGAGGAAAGCAATAGAGAAAAAGAAGGAGGAAACGTATCCAAAAATAAGTTGGCTTTCCTTGCACCTTCTAGTGGTAATAATAAAAGTACACAAAATCACAAAAAAACTTGTACTTGTCATTACCTCGCTGGAAGTAATGGACATACCTTTATGTACAGACAACGACATCGTCATTAACTGTCGACGTAAAACTAAGCCTCCTGTCGCCAGTAACGTCTACACGTTCGGTGTAAAGATTTTAATGGCACGCAGATCATATATATTAAGATGCCGACTTTTTTATGTAGATGGCAAAAGACATACTTATGGGGGAATTCTCATAAAACACCGTGTCGTTTGCTCGAATGGTCGTATTTGTGGGGTTTGTAGGAAATGTCAGTCACAAAAGTGTCATCAGTAGTGGTGCGGGTGTTACAAAGACATTATCTGTTTGTGCGAGGACAAAGTACCAAGAATTATTGCAAAAATCGTCGTATATGGAATCGTTAGTTGTACAACCCGTGCTGTCATTCACTGGGTGGTACATCGTAACCCAGCTCATAAAAATGATACCAACTGGCAACAAACAGGATTGCTCGTAAAGTTAGCGTCGTGCATCGTCATTTTATTTCCGAGCTTGTAGATTTGGTTCGGTTTAGAGGCTTGGTAGTAGTAAGGAAGTTGGCAGAAAATATTCTTACGAGTCCACCGCTCATCTGCTAGCCCCAGTAATTTAGATTTATGCAAAGCTGTTTGGCACAAAGAAGGGTCATCATCAGCGGCGATAAAGAAGCGTAGAAAGTTGTAATGTTCTCAAAAAGTGCATCTATTTAACGTCATGTGAAGACGCCTTGACACGAACCGCAGGGGTGAATTGTAAAATCTGCCAAATGGAAAAGTACAAATAGTTGCGGATGTCAAAAAGCGGTTCTCCTTTCTGAGTGAACTGCATAAAGGCGGAGGACAGTTAGATTCTCTCTTTGCAACAAAAAGTCTCAATGCATTTTAGATAACTGCGAACAGTCCAATTATGCCAGCTTGGAAACACGCCTCTTTTCTGTATACTTATAACTTATAACCAACAATTGTGTTTCACTGGAATAAAACTCTTTCAAGCCTTCTTTTCTATGTATTTTCTTGTGTCCTCTTTTCAAAGTAGGTATATTGATTTTAGTAATTACTCCTCTTGTATGGGTACAGACAGAGATATGGGCTATAAACTTCGTTTATGCTTAAGGATGGGAATTTTCAGAGAACTTAATTTATTTCCCTTGTCGGTAGTTTTTGCGCACAATTTTCATCTTCGAAATTAGACGTAGGAAATTCATGGATTCATACTAATTTCTTCAGGGACATATAGAAGAGATTTTATTTTCAGACAGATGACAGAGTTAAATTGAAGAAGTGACAATCTTCTCCCAGTCTGGTGTCATATAGCTCGTGTGTTGTGGTTAAAATTATTTTTATTTTTATTTTACTTAATTTAGCAACAAGCGTACAAATTGCGAACGGAATTTTTAAGGACCAAAAGTAGAATTAGGTTCCGTATGCTTAACTGTTAAAAGTTGCCATCATGGGGGGATTTGTTCCCCCATATCCCCTCGGTTCCGCTGCCCATGTATGTTTATCTTTTCCTAGACAGACTACGGGAAGATTATGAATTCTTTTTTAATTCATTTCAGACCAGTGTGTCAAATATGCTTTGGGTTGCTTTACAAAAGAATGAATTTTTATTTGCTAACACTAAAATCAACTGCTTTGACCTACAATTGAATAGGGGAAATAGAATTTGTTCGTCGTAAACCGTAGTATATGATTCCTTTGATCAAAATCAAATTCCATCAAATTTTTTTTGTCATTGTGCATGGAACCTATCAAACGGATACTTACCTAAAAATTATGTATCTATAAAAAAGTTAATAACCGAAGTGATGTGGCCGCCAAACCCATATATCACGATTACAAAGAGCAAATGCATACAATCAATGTATACTGGTCATGTCATATGACAGTATTGTAATGGACGACGACGACATGATGATGACAGTATAGTGAAAGCGACAATGACATATAATGTTTTTTCATTTACCCTACGAGAAAAAGAATGTCATACGGACAACAAGTCACATATAACCGAATTTTCCCTTTAACCATCACTTCGAGAAACGTTCCTAAAAGGTAGGCGGTGTCAAATGTGGTTTGAACTTGCTCGTGAAATGCTGCTACATAATGCACAATGTTGAACAGCCAACTAACCACATAATATAAAATATGCACATCTTTTACAGGTCTGCTTTCTACTTTCAGACAGACACACCAGAGTTTATAGATGTGATCATGTCGAATGCGTATACAGAGCACATCCCTACGTGGAAATGAAATGTTAAGTCTAATGCTGAAAGAGCGGAAAAAGGAAAGAAAAACGTGCTGGGGAAAAGAATGATGAAATCAAGTAATGAAAAGAGCTCTTTACTTCCTTCCTGCCAAGTATATACCACCACCAGCACCACCACTACTGACAATGAGAATGTGCACATACCACACCAGTGAACATTTTGTCCTGTCTTAACTGTCTATACATTTTGCTTACTCACACACACACACAGAGACACTCGCACTCACTCAAGTCACTTTTCTTTTTCCTCATTCGATTTAATATTCATTAAAGTAATGCGTGACGCCCATGATGATGTTGGATGTGAATGACACAAAGAAATGCACTCTATCCTGTATAGAGTTCAACAACATAAGTAGTAACCTGCCTTACATTATGCGACCAGGCATGAAACACACGACAATAGCAACATGCCTAATACGATGAACATCTAAAAACTAATGCATATATGTATGGGGTATGTGACTTCCTTCTCTCTTTATTCATTATTCATTAAGCACTGCTTTCACGCATGTATGTATACACTACTACCACCGTGCGCTATTATCATCCTTCTCCCATTCTCCGAAATTGTTTCGTTCCACTTGGAATTTTTGCCATGAAACTAAAGAGAAAAGAAATGATCTGCATAATGATGAATTGGATATGAACAAAAAAATATGCTATACGACGCCATGCATGCTCGAGAGAAAAAAAGAATCAAATTCTGTAATGCATCCTCCAGTATCCTTGCACAATACGCCAACCAGATTAAATTGAATGCATCAAAATTACATGGATCGTAGCCCCTTTTCCCACATTTTTAGTATTAAAAGCTGCACTGGGAAAGAAAGGGCAGAGACACGTCAACAATATTACTACTATTTCAGCACGACACAAACATTTAAATTTTGCATTCCTTCAAAATCTTCTGTTACACTCCCCATAGCATACTATACCTCAACCACATCTTGTGTAACATTTTACTTAAAATAAAACATCTCCAGCCTTCTGGTGCTGTTCTGCCGCCGTATGTCCTCATCCATTTCACATATCATCTAACTCAACATACCATCATGATGATGATGATGATCATCATCATCATTCTGCCTTTTTGTCTTTATTCCCTTCCCGCACTCTTTGAGCACTTCCTGTTCCTAGTTCCCCTTTAGGAGTTTCATGATGAAAAGCAGCATGAAATTGTGTTCATACGTGGCATAAATACATCCGCTAGTACCGGTGGCGGTAGTGATGATGTGAGGTGATATACACTCGTGGTGGCCATAAAGCCCGCCTGCCACTTTCGTGCCGCCAGGCTAACCAACTCTCAACTTCAGTGTTGTGCATTATGTAAGAAACAGCATTAACTTTCACTCAGCATGAAATTCGTATAGTGTAACGTCGTAAATATGTATAGCATGTATTACTATTGTTGCTGCCATTTTTTTGTCATCTTATTAATGTGCATATGTATCCATAAATATGAAAATGAAAATAATGAAATGAGAGGACGAGCAAATAAGCAAAGTAAAAGTGCTGTCAGTTTTCGTTCTATTTGCGTCGCCTATTTTTTTTACCTTTGTCTTTACTCTCTCTGTCTTACCCCCAAGCTTCTAGTGTGAAAGAAAAGAGGAAAGCTGTGTGCGTCATTTCATTTTTCTTGAGAAAAATTCAGAGACTTGAAAACGTGCGACATTAGACAAGAGAGAAGTATTGAAAGGGTTGCCTCTTGAGTGGCACAATGTCACCACAACCACAATTTTTTCCTAATATCCTTAAGTGGATACGTGCAAAAGAAAAAGACGGTATGTATTGGAGTTGCTGTATATGTCATCCTGTCATCATAATCATCACGACATATAACCACCACTGCTCTTGTCTTCGTCGTGTATCATCGGTCAGAAGAGACCAGGTGAATTCTCATAAAGTGTATTAAAATGCATTATTAAGCCTCTTTTCTTTCCCTTGCTTTAATTTGGAATTCCATTATAAAACTTTCACCCGTTTTCCCGCTACTTTGAATATATCACTAGGCACGGCGTATGTATATTTGCACCCAGTACCTTCATGAAGGTACAGAAATGTTAGATGGGTTATGGGATACATTTTTAACCTGCTATCTAAGCCTTTGTCTTGTCTTACTTGTTTGATACTTAAAAAGTAACGTGTTGGCATAATGTGATGTCATTGGTTGTCTTGTCTTTTTGGAAAAGGTACATTAGTCTTGTATAGTTTTTTCCTTGATGACTTTACGATATCAGGATGATGTACCACGTATAATCGCCTGAGCCAAAGGTATTCAGGGACAAACGAGTGTGTTCTATCGGGTCCGCCCAGATAGCGTCCATGTCATTTTTCACGGTAACATGACATTTTTCAGAACAGTTCCCCGGTAATTTTTTACTCTCATTTTTAAACTTGGGAGCCATATATCAGAGCACTAGAGCCATGACGGCGTGACAACGATGGGATCCCATAATACGTAAAAGGTAAGAAATACACATAATTTATAATAAAGGAAGGTGAAGACGATGGAAGATGCTGTTACGAAAAAAATCACCTTTTTTCACAACTCCGAATAATAACATACGCTTTTTGTACCCATTCCGTGACTTTCCAATATACTCGGGTGCTTTATTCCTGTGTGTTTATGCTGACTAGAGCGACCATTATCATTATCATCTCCCCGGCAAGTAAAAGGAAAACTTGTTAGAAAGCATCATCATCTTGAGAGCATATCATCTTGAATAAACTATCCTCAACAAAGAAAAAAGAGCATCAACCGAGCAGTTGAATGAAAGGACAAACCCCGCATGTATGCATCAGGGGTGTGTGTACAGGAATAACGTAAAGAAACATGCAAGTAAAAGGGGGTTTACCTACAGAAAAATGATGACAGGACAGTAGAGTGTTAAAAAGTTTTCTTGAGAGAGAGAGAGAAAGAAAACAAGACACCGAAAAGATGCTGCTTCAACTACTCACACCCACTTTGAAGTACAAGAGCTGCTTTGCTTTCTTTCTACGACGTGTGTGTTGACGTTGACTGAGGCTTACGATAATTAGAAGATGGGAGCTATTGTGCTCTCCCAATTTTATGCATACTTCCTCCGCGAACAAATTACAAAAAACGTCGGATAATACGAACTCTCTGCGGTGACAATCTATTATGGAACCTGGATTGACAAGCATTTCAATTTTGCGTGCTTCTATGCAATAGCCCTTCATTCCCCTTTTATTTAATCTACCTGAAATTTAAATTTAATTAAACATTACCTTTTTTCACATGAGAATAATATAATGCCTCCTTAATTTGACGTGAACTAAATGGACTGAAATACAAAACATGCTCGGGACCAGCAGATCACATGCAAGAAGAGTCAACAGAAATGTTATTGTTCTTAACCATGCGCCTTGTTTTTATGCGAACATATATTTTTTTTCCAATGGATATCCAATGCAATGAAACTTTTTTTATGTATCAACATCCTTCGTAACCAGTGCATTGTTATTTTTTGTGTTAAAACGTTAACTCTATATATTTCTCACAAGACACATGTACAGAGACAAACAAAGATAGATAGAGAATAGAGCATACCGTACATATACAAAAGAGTATGTAATAATGTACAAAGAGAATTTAGTAAGAATAGAGAGAAAGTGACAATAATAATTGTTTAGGTACTGGGTAGACAAAGATTTGGATATAGTTAACAAGACTGCTAGACAGAAGATGGTTGGGAAGAGAAAAAGTGTACACATTCTACATATGAGAGCAGTAGTTGTTTTTTTCCGCATGCAGACAATAATGTTCAGAGGACAAAAGGATACTTTTACAATTTCCACAGTGGGGAAACGACACTAGTGTAGAACAAGTAATGGAATACTGTACAGTGTAATGGGTACACAATAAATTCATAGAGGAGAGTAAATTTTAATTCTAATGGTATCGTTATAAGGTACTACGTTGAAATCTTGTACGTACGTAATATAATAATTATACTTACTAATACTACATGTATGTAACATTGTTGTGAGGACGGTAAAATGGTATATGTAATAAAATATATGTATATTATATTTAAATTTATGAAGAGAGTTGAGGGAAACAGTAATGTGATTCGTGTGCAGTAAATGTATACACTGTAATTTATGAGTGAACTGGACCAAACTCGGGAAATGGTTTGTTGATGTTTCTTATTTCACATTCCTCATTTTAGTTGGACGAAGATAAAAATTGTTGATAATGGGACGTGTGGCAGTGGTAGTAGGAGTAGTAGTAGCTGATATGATGATGATACAAGAAGTGTGGAAAGGAGGGTGACTGTATACTAACCTGTATGAGCGCTGGAACCATTCGAGCTACTCGCTGACTCGCTGGTGCTTCCACTGTCCTCTGATTCTGCCCGTTTCTTTTGCGGATACCGATCCGGTGACAATTTTCGCACTCTGCTGGATGCTGTGTCGTGATCCCTTTGTGGGACATCAGAGTGGTCATCTTGTACGGATGCTGTTGTGGTGGACGTGTTGTATCCTGGGCTTCTTGGCTCATTACTGGTTTGTCTTCGCACAGCTGCCCCGCCACTGCTGGCTTGCTTTGTTTCCTGTTCCTTATTTTGTTTCTTCTGCTTGGCAATTTCGTCTTCTTCGCTCATTTGCCTGTTTCGCCAGGGAGCGACAGGGGGAGGCTGGGTGACCTTAGCCTGTGGAGGTGGAACAACGGGTTGTTGCACCGGCGGTGGAGCCGGTTTTGGTGGTCGTTCAGCTTCAGCTATCCTTTGAATTACTAGAGAGCTATCAGCAAGCCTGGTTACTCCACTCATTGGACCTTTGCTGGCATCTTCAGTATCCAAAACACGTTCTCTTTCCTTAACTGGTGGCTGCTGCTCACGTCCGGTGTCAAAGCGTACCCTATTTGGTGGTGCCTCTGGTTCGTCAAAGGAAGTGTCCAGGTGTCGTGTAAATCTTGATCTAAAACGAGATTTCCTTTCACCACCACAACTATCTTCATCCGGTTGACCATACGAACGTGCCGGCCTTTGATCTCCAAACTTTCTGCTCCCACTCCCAAAACTGGGAGTACAACAGTCATCATCATCAGGTTGACCTCTAAACTGCATTGTCAATCTGTGATCTGACTTGCTTCTCATTAGCGCCGAGCCTTGGCCTTGATTCATGCCATGGGGTCCACCAGGAGTCAATGTGTTTCCGCTTGAAGATCCTCCCTGGAGCACATTCTGAACATTACTGGGTGGCAAGTGCAACTCACCAAAATTGTTCAATGTATTCGCCAGCGAGTTGGGGTCATGGTTTGTGGAAAATTTTATTCTGCGCCCGTAGTCACCCGACTCATACTCAAAGTTTCTGATGAATTCCATCGTTTTCAAGAAAATATCTTTTGTGTCCATTAGCTCATTGTCTTGCCAGGTCACATTTTGGCCACTACCCTCAGCCAACATGTACTTTTCTACGAGTTCACAGTTTGATTGGATATTTGCCACCTCTTGGTCGAGATTGGAGCGGAGTGTGCTTAGTTGCTTCAGTTCATTTCCCAGGTACCGCTCAACCTCATTCTTCAAGTATTCCGTCCGATCCTTCAAAGCTTTCGATAAACGTCTATCGAACAAAACAAAATAGGCCCCGGCATTAAAATGAATGAGTCCCTGTTTGGTTACTGAATACTGATCACACAAAACCATAAATATGTCGAGTCAGAAAAGAAAACAATCATTGGAGCTTCACTCCCAAAATTATGTTATGAGACCAGGGTCGCCCTTTAAAAAACCTTCCATGTTATGTTACGCCTAATTCCCCGCAATGTCATGCTTGACAGGTCATTATTATCGCCATCATCCTGCCATAATACACTTTCTCACTGTATATCCCACTTTTTTGGCAGAGATGTACACACACCATTACCAGCCTGACTTTCATTACCTACTTGACGAATATCACAAGCCCATAACACATAGGTTACGTTACATCAAAATGGTAGCTTCTCATAACATTTCTCTCCCCTTGCTCATCTTTTTTAATGCTCCGCCTACGGAAAGTCATAAAACAAAAAAGTAGCAAAAATATTTTTTTCTCTTCTCTGGCCTTGGGTCATGTTGAGAAACTGTCTACCATCTTGTATCTGCTATATGCAAGAAGTGACGTTTTTCACGATCGCGATGATTATCAAGAATTAAGAATACCAGGCGGTTTCTTGCTATTACCAAGTTTCCCTTTGTTGTACTACTCATATTCCTCAGATTTATCCCGGGCGTATGCCTACATTATATTTCTATTAGAAAACTCTTTTCAGGCCGAACCTTAACGGATCTCTTTTTATGACTCCACATTTTCTGCTTACTTTATCCTTTTATCCTGGTTTATACCTAAACAAACTTAAGTTAAACAAAAATTCAACATGTAACGTATCAAATATCAACTACCCTGTTCTCCATCATCACACTAGAACAAGTTTTCTAAAACATGCTGATCTGCAGACCTTCTTTATTCTCAACTCTGGTATACCTAACTATATAGGTCTAGGAGTGTATGTCTTCAGGATCTTTATCCGCCAGCCAATCTTCTGCTCACGCTCACCGTTTCTGGCTGCTTGTGGCGGGGTATGAGAGGAGAGAGATGACGTTGGGAATTGCAAGGCTCTTACAAATCTCGGCTTGACTCTCTTCGTTTTTTTTGTTGCTTTTCTCCTGGCGGACACATAAATCATATTTTGGCATGAACCATAATTTACGTGTTATACTACTACCACATGGTATAACGTCGCTGTATGGTTGTATCGTTTGGGACTTTTTATGTCATTATGTCGTGTTTACTTTCTATTTCTATTTGTTCTATATTTAGCTAATGGAAAATGTAAATATTTGGAAGGAAAATGTTCGACATCTGATTAAAAGTACACGTAAATCTCACAAAGGAGTTCACAGTAGTAGTGGGAAGAATACTGAGAAAGTCAATTTTCGACGGCGTAAAACATTCTTGAGTACTGTCAGGTTGACATAATAAATAATAAACAACTTAAACTGGTTAGTTTTATAGTTTAACTCATCATCATCATGCAGTTATCAGTTATCTATCACACAGAGTTAAAAATGTTTACCTGTAAATATCATCGATTTCGTCCATCACACTAATACTATTCGACTGTAGTTGCATCGTGTTCTTTTCCACTGAACTAAGGGCATCGTTCAGTCGATGGAGTACTCTTCTCACTTGATTACCAATCCTTTGGATTTCCCGTTTGAGCACATCAATGTGAGCTTCTTTACAATCAGGACAGACTTTCTTGTCACAGTGAGCACAGTTGGTGCAGTACTGTTTTTCACTACAGATTTGGCATCGCTCCATGATAGCATTTGCCATTGGGTCAGGTAGTTCACCCGTCAGGTCTATGTGCAGTTCGAGAAAGCGCTGAAGTGTGACATTCGTCGGGAAGGCTTGAACTCCCTACAGAGATGGGTACGACAGACAAAGAAGATAGGAAAATTATGACAAACGCGTGTACACCTGTCAATACAAATATTACACGTGTACATCTGGTAGGTTTAATATCTAGATCTTTTTTATGTCGTTGATTGAAAGTTACAATATTTGCCAAAACTCGTGATTACCAACTCAGAATGAGATCATCATTACCAAAACGGTATCTTATCTAATTCGAACGTTGATGGCTCCAGCACTAATTTCCAATCTGGCTTGTTTACCTTCTCCATACATCACTTTTTCTAACTGGTCGACTCTTGTTTTAAAATCTTAAATTGGATAATCCTGTTTCTGCTTACTCACACCAATTCCTGTTCTGCAAAACACGCAAGTTTCAAGGAAGCGGAAAATTGAATTAAGAAGAAAAAAACATTTCAATTTAACTTTTCTCAATGTTGAATGTTATCTTTTCCATTCAAACCGAGTCACTACTGCACTATTTTAGCCCACAACAGTCATCCTACATGTGCCTTTTCCTTTGAGTCATCAAATCTTTGGGAATACTTTGTAAGCTAAATTTTACAATCTGGGCCAACATTTACTTTTGCTGTTACAATTTTTGTTTTAAAAATTGATCTTTGGAACAGTGTATCACTACCTTTTCACTCTCGCCAACACAAAATACCAAGAAAATCGTTTTCCCATCATCATCCTCTTCCTAGATTACCTAGTCCTAGTCACTTACGACTACGACAATATTTGGACATTTAATTAGTAAGTTTAGTAGCTACTACAAGCAAGCACATTCAAACAAAAATAAACGGCGCGCCTGCATTAACGGCAGCAGTCATATCATAAGCGTTCACAATTAGCAAATCGTTATCCCACTCGTCAAACAAACGGTGAAAATAAAGGTAGCCTTTTCTCCCGTTTCCGTCAGTATTTAGGTAATGGTGCTGTAGTAGCACCGTGTGACAAATACTTTGCAGACACAATGAGGACAGGACAGGTTACCTAATTAGTTTTACTTTGCAGACAAGCAAACCAAAACGAGGAAGGACGATTTGTTCGAAGTGTGTATTCGGCACAAAAGTTGGACCGTGGTGACGGTTATGATCGGAGATAGCTTAGACAGAATACATTAGGTTTTACCCGTACCACCATCCGGAATTCGGGACCAGGTCGGCATGTTCATGGAACTATTCTAGACATATTTTATATATTATGTATAATAGGTTGTACTTATTATATGAACATGTCTATTGTATGTGACAGACATGTACAATGATGCTGAATGTGTGCCTCTTTAAACGTTATTGTTATCCTCTGTAGTGGGGTAATTGTACGAACAAGCCAATATACAGTGTCATTTTGTCAGGGAACAATGAACGTTAAAAAGTAATAATAGAAATTAGTGCACATAATATTTATGCTTCAGTATTTACAGATACTTAATTTTACGGTGATGGCTGATGAGGTGTGTGGTGACACAGACACAGGAGACAAGTACATTCCTTTATAGGTTCATGCTCGGCTATTGGACTGCATCACGCTAGGTACGCTTATAAAAATACATAGATACAAACGTTATTTATTTATAGCTGTCCGTAACGTCGTTTAGTAGCTATTATACCAGCCAAAACGCCAACGTCGATAGGCAGTGACGACGACGGCGGCGGGGAAAACTCTTGACTAAAGCTAATCGACTTTTAATTAACGTTACAGACAGACATACTATAACATGGGTTGGGCCATATCCGACCCAACCAAGAAAAACAGTTACATTAAAGGATCTGAATGATGAGGGTAAAAAAACCCTCGTCATCCTTTGCTTTTCCAAGCAGAGAAAACAATAGAAGTGTGTGTTATAAATGATGACAATGACAAAGAACACGTACACTTACTGTGTGTAGAGATAGAAAAAAGTACAAGTGTAAAAAAACAAATACAAAGAAGTGAAGCATCATCATCATTTGTTGTTGTTTTCGGCAAGTAGTTCTCATGTCGTCTCGTTTGTAAGCAACGCAAGAAAAAGGACAACAACAACAACAGAGAAGCAGAAACAAGAGTTGGTCTACAAGATCATAACGATGATGGTGGTATTTAACAAGAGAACTTTTTTTGCATTTGTAGTGTGCTATATTTTCCTTCATCATCATGGATAGAGTAGTTTCCATGTAGGTACACAAGTACTATAAAGACTACAGGAGAGAAAATAGTTTTGTATTTTGCTTTCCGTGCTTGTAGTGGTGGTACCATGATACCACCTTTACTCGTATGTTTGGTATGTAAATTAGCTATCGTAAAGAGTTTTGAAGTGGCTTGAAGAGTATTCTTTGATGTGTGCTGAAAAGCAACTATCAAGAACGCTACTACAGCAGCTCATTATGATGACAATAATGATTTAAGGGTCGCTTGATGTTTCGTAGTATAAATATGGGAACATTTTGGGGGCCCTTTGATTTTATGCTGTTATCATCACCACATTAGTTGCTGTGAGTAAAACGCAACGTATAATTAGGATAAAAAAGTTCCTTTCCTTTTTTATAAGTCTTTTTGCCTAAAGAAATCTTGAAATTGAAGAGCATTTNATTAGGATAAAAAATTTCCTTTCCTTTTTTATAAGTCTTTTTGCCTAAAGAAATCTTGAAATTGAAGAGCATTTTAAGACAGCTTGAAAATAAAATGTTGAAATGGTAAAAGATCCTTCTTTTCGGTGCCAATTTGTAACCCATATCAAAATATATAATCTAATAATCTGTGTCCTTCAATGTGTGGGTTCTCCAACCCTGAAATGGTGCGATATGCATATTACAAGTGTACAACTTATAGAAACTCGACTTACTCGACGACCCCGTTATTAGTAGGCACGAGGGCGAAAGGGATTTGATAGCACTTGAGGGTGGCGGTTCAAACAAATTGAGTTGTTGATGAAAATAATGATGCAGTCAAAGGAAAAAGAGAGTAGAAATAACTATATTTCAAGCCATTCCTACATATTAATTGACACCATGGTGTGTCACATTAAAGTCAAGTACAAGCAATGTCTTCTGGCACAGAGGATTGTAAAAAGAAAAATTGTCTATTTTTATCTTTTTTTAATCTTTGGTCGAGGTTGCATGCAGCGAGCAGCATACGTACAAATATTCCATACGCCGAAATATACGGCTTATATAACTTGAAGGCCTTCAGAGGATATACCACTAATAAAACGTACATAGCATGAACTTAATTATAGTAATTCTACTTGTCTCTGACGTAAATGTGAATGTGGCCATACAAATAAGGGTTTAATTAACCAGGAAGGAACAGCAGAGATTAGCATGGTCCCAACGGAAATTGAAGCTTTTAATGTAAGACTGTAAAAGACTATTTTTATTGCTAAAATTACGTCATTTTTCATGGAATACAGTTTCCGTTGGCATTCCCTTGTCGTAAAAGATTTTTATGTATATTTCCTCATTTATATTTACTGTCCATTCACGATGGGTCTTTGATATTTTCTTTATTTACATCCTTCTGTTAATTCATCTGTCGCGTTGTCACCTCTTCGTGTTTGCTCTTGGGACTTTTCCTATTGCCCTTTTTCCCACTAGACGTGCCATTCTCTGTACACGTACAACAGTGGAAAAAAACATTACGCAAATACTAGCCTAGCGCGAGATCAAGGGAACAAAGGAAATGCTGATAAAGCTCGACAGCCGGGGTCTTGTTTATTTTTTCGTTTGAATAAATTTGCAAGAGTATTGGTAAATATATGAAAGACGAGAGAGTGCCATTGAACTTTTTGTCGCATCTTTCTTCCTCTTGCGAACTTCATTACAAAGAGTGTGCATAATAAGCAGAGCAATGAAGTGAAAAGGAAAGGTAAGTAAAAAGTGTAGTCAACTCGTTGTAGACAAACGCGGTCGTCTCTTTTCTGCCCTACGGTTAAAGAGAGACCATTAAACGGGCTTATCCAAAGCATACACACCGCTTTATAATTTTTGCTGCACTAGTGACGTACACACAAAAGTCTATTGGCTTATCGTGGTAGGAGCCCAAACAAACATTCAAAAAAATTCTGCTGCCGTAGCCAAAATGACACGAAAGTCATTGCACCAGCGTTTCATCGTCTAAATCAAGCCTATATGCATTTTAAAAATGTATCGAAATAAATTCTCTAAAGAATTTCCTACTTGACTATCCCCTACAGAGACTATACTACTAGCTGTGTTGCTGTTGTTGACTTTTCTTGGTTAAGTTTGTCATCGTCATCCCAGCCAGAAAAGCAAAATAAAATACTAATACTCCTACTGATAACCTCACCAAAGCGTGTACTCCGGCTGTGGGGAAATACACCGGCGATAAATATACATCACTTTGGCATATTAATAATGGCAAAGATGCACTGCCAGCAGAAATGCAAGACAAGAAGTGCAATGATGCCGGTGGTGGTAATGGTGATGATAGGAAAAACAGTGAACAAAGCCAAAAGGAACTAGAAAAATGAAAAAAACTGAGATGTTTATATTTTGTAAATAAGTTTTTGTGGCAACGTATCAACTATTTACACGTACTTATAACATAACATACACATTTGATTTTTTTTCTACAATTTTCCCCAGCTAACTACTCACAAAATTTGAAGTCAAGCACACAGACATATTCACGTCGTAAACTGGGAGTTCTCTGAATCAATGAAGCCACTTCACTGTGTAATGAGCAATATGAGGATGGCAATTGGCGATGCGTTAGAAATACAGAGAAACGTGCTTGTGTATTAGAACAACCTGGAAAAAATGTTTAAAATGCTTGTCAGACTGGGAGTAGCTCTCCGTATGGTATTTCGTTGATCATTATTATGTATTTTATTAAACACAGCGGTAGACATGGTACACTAGACTGGGTTAACTTCCAGGAAACGGATATATAAAATCTCATCTCCGAACTTTTCCAGGATTTTCTCTTTTAGTGAAGGTAATTACCAAGCTGTTGAAAAAGTTTTTCGGAAAACAAAGTTAAGAGGTAGAGCATTCAAACCTGGCAAAATAGACCCGTTATCAGAAATCGAAGTTTCTGAGTAGCATGTCATATAAGGAGTAGGTATACGTGTAAGTATAATGGAGAATCGCAGTAAGAGGTAACAAGCTCACCATCTCTAGATGCGATGTCATTTGTGGCTGGCTAACCCATGTGTAACTGACATGTTGTCAAACTGAAAGATGAAACTGCACAACACCACTATACATGATGATACATCCTGTGAATCGACAGTCAACTAATCACACACACAAAAAAACTCTCTGGAAAAGGGAAAAGCGCACAATAAAAGAGTCGTAAATAGACACGACACACGGGTTGATGTCGTCTCTGGTGATAAAAACCGGAGTTTCTATTTATCTTTGTGACTTGTCTGTCCTCGCAGTATCAATTAGCAAGTTCATAAGTTACAACGTGTTTTTCTCGTTCCCCCGCCGCCGGAGAGACTCCGCTTGAAAAATAGCATACATGTATCTAAAAATACCTAAATATGTGCAAAATACTAAATACGGTAATCCTTACGAATTAGCTGTTCGAGAAAAAGATTTGGCTGTGCAGTTGTTTGTACATATAGGTAGACTGTCATTTAGGAGGCGATCTGGAACGAACAGGCTTTCTATAACTTTTCAGATTCCTGATGAGATAACAAGAGTTGGGCATAGACATAGTTGTTTTGGGTGCATGTTATTTTTTGCTAGAGTCAGCTAAAATATTTATCTTCCTGATTTCCTTCTAGTTGATCTTTCTATTATTTTTAGTTTAAGAGTTATATATTTGCATAGTTTTTTAATAAGACTTTATGAAAGTCTACCTGACGCAGTGTTATAGGTAATATGGCTGATGCTGACTGGTTTTAGTGTCTCATTTGAATGCTGATACTGACTATTGAATTAAACAAATTATATACGTTTTCTGCTACACGATATGTTACAAAATCAATTTTGTTTGCTTAGACAGGCAAAAAATTCATTCGCTACAGGATTCCCGAAGTGACAGGCTTGGAGGTACCGTTGTACAGGCAAAATCCTGTGATAAATGGATCTGTTGTGATATTTCTGCAACATATGGATGGGTGGAACAAAATAGAAGTAGTTTTCAGATACATTTCTTATGGCTGCCTTTTTGCAATATACGATACGTATTATATTTATGTGCCTCCTTTTTCCTTGAAATAAGCTGGCATTTCCAAGACTTCCTTATGAACACGACTTGGTGGAGGTTGGAATGGGGCACTAAAACGCACAAACACAAATCCGGCATTGAAACAGCCATGCACCTACCTCTAAAATCTCTCTGATACTCTGGTACTGACGTTTTAATTTTTAATAGTGTAGGTTCTACTCTTCCTGACTCTTGATACAAGGCAAGTCCAGCAGTTGACGACAACGCTCATGAGTAACTGTTTAACTGCTATCCAATAAAACGGAATTAGTAATTGCACACACACACACACACAAACATACTCACACTACCTATGTCATCATCGTAATAGTAGTAGTCCCATGAACTGTAGCGACCAACGATACAAAATTTATCAGAAGACGCGTGTGGACACAAACCGAAACTCGGAAAAGCCCCGTTAAATCTCTTTAATTATCCATGTATTAATTAAAACGGTTAGGAAACGGCAAATATAATGAAAACCTTGTAAAAATGCTTGAAGCTGCTGAGAACTGGATGTTTCATCAGAAGAGTCAACTCGTTCTCGTTCTGTTGGTAAACTAGGAGGGAGATAAATAATTGAGTTAATATCATGTTTCTGTATTTAAGGAAATCATCAGCCAAAGTCTAGTGAACTGGTAGTAAACGGATATTTCTCTGGAAGTTGGAGTTGTAACACCAACGGTTAAGAGGGGGTTATTAAATACAATTTGGACGTTGTTGGAGGCTGAACAAAGTGTAGATCGTGTGTTTAGGTTGGAAAGTTGTGCCTGCACGTTGACGCTCTTATTCTTATTCCATCTACCCTGTTTTGCGCGTAATTATGCAGACTGTTGTTTATTAGTTGTGTTGTCTCTGCAAATAGTGGAAATATATTAATGGCACTAATGAATTGTATTTTCGCCCGTTAGAGACTCAAGGAAAAGACGATGTGAAGTAATAGAATAGAATAAAGTGTAAAGGTAATCGCTGGAATGGTAGTAATGAACTCAAGCTGTACAGTCGGGTACAGAGGAGACAACAGAAAGACATGTACTCTATAACTTTTTAGAATATCTCGCACATGAACTGGTATTTGGTATGACGTTCGAGATAACATGGGTTGCCCGTTTAAACGTGTGACAAACAAAAAGGAGGGAGAAGCAGAGAAAAATAAATTTTTTGTTGGCTCAGCAAAAATCTTGTGTAACGTGTTGAGTCCAATGGACACAAGTAGACACGGAGGGAATTAGGAGTAGTTAGGATGGCTTAGATAAAAAAGAAAGTAAGAATGGCAAGTATAATCGAAAAAGAACATTTTTATCCTAAAAAAGCACGTGCAAAATACCATGATTCATGACCGTAAGAGAGAAAAAGGGAAGAGGAAATGGGAAACGGTGCGCCGTTTGGAAAAGAAGGATATATTTTTCTCCCTTCAGGGAGACAAACTAATCCCAAGTTACCTCTTTTGAACTTTTCTGCAAGAAACGTAAAAGAAATAGGCGGAGGTAGAGAACCAAGTCAGAAAAAAGCTTAAGGGTTCGGAGAGTAACACCTCGTTGAAATGTCCCACCCAAAAGTATAAATTTAGCGGGAGAATTTCCTGATTACGGTAAGTGGCAGTTCCTTCGTTGTGCTGACGTTTTGGTTCTTAAACTCCATACACTTACTACCGCTTACAAACTGCTTATCTTACAAAGTAATTTACTATTAATTAAAAAAGAGAGAAAAAATGGGAAAACAAAGTCTTACTTGGTAGCCAACCCTGTGTTCTGCACGACATTCTGGACATTTGACCTGAAAAAAAATTGAAACAGAATAGTACATTAACTTTTTGTTTAATGACAGTGTTTGAGCAGTTCAATTTCATTTGTAATATCTTGTAGCTCTCGCTTCTCTCCCTCAGGATCGGTTACAATTCCTTCAAACATCATTTAATAATAGGTAATTCAATGGCGTAGTTTTTTTGTAGTTCATTAAAAGTTGCGCTTCCGATTTTGTCAAATGCATTTGAGTTGAAGCAATGTTGGTATTCATGCAAAAATTTTTAATTATAAATGTCAGACGCCAAATATTGTGTCATTTTGACTAAAACGACATTTATTTTGACGGACATCTATGACATTTATGACACGAGCCAAGCCTAATAATAGGTAATTCAATGGCGTAGTTTTTTTGTAGTTCATTAAAAGTTGCGCTTCCGATTTTGTCAAATGCATTTGAGTTGAAGCAATGTTGGTATTCATGCAAAAATACACAAGATTCTCGTATAAAAATTTCATTGAATTCTCCGTCACCGGCGGTGAAGTACATTTCATTGTATTTTGAAACGACTTTCCAATTCTGCGAGTCTTTAAAAAGTACACAATCTATGCCTATTACAGAGTTACAGAGTGACATAAATAACTAGTCAGTTGCAGACGTCGGCTGGATTACAAAATAATTTGTGTGATACTGTCGAATTCTTCATGAAACTCAGGTTTTTAATATTCAAAGAATTTGTTGCATAAAAGCAAACGTTGTATACACCCTTTTTACAAATAGAGTGTAATTGTGTAATGGTAAGGCTTATCTATTTATTCGTTTCTATTTTTCCTCTTGTTATGTTGTATTGAGTCGGATTAGGAACTTCAAGGGATGTTTATTGTCATGTAATGCTGGGTCAATCAAAATGTCTTCTTTTGAAGGGATTTTCTCAAGCGAGCCTCAGAGAACTGACAGGTTCGTTAATTTGATTGGCTTAATGCCTTTTTGAAACCCCATGTACGTATCCCCGTTCAACTATAGCCATTTCACCGTGCGTACCAACTTAATCATAAAATTTAGGTTCACGACGAGAAAAGGCTTTTCGTCCCAGAAGTTATTATAGAGAGTAGCGACGCACCGCCAAAACCAGTTATTACACAAGACCAAACTAAGGCGAGATATCCCGTGTTGCTTTCCTTTTCAAGTCTACGACAAGCAAGGTGGAAAAGGAAAACGGAGAAAGTAGTTATAAAAGTGCCTATTTTTTAAACAGATTTTCCGCTCTGTAGCGGCGAAAGTATTTCTTTCGTATGCCAACACACATGGACACGTACAAGCTGTGTGTGTGACTATTCTATGATGCATTTCTTCCGTCGTCGATTTGGCTTGTAGTTATTGGATTTACGTATTCATTTTAACAGAAAAACCGAAAAGACGACATGCTGTAACCCTTTCTCTCTCTCTCTCCCGTTCTCATTCATTTTGTGCCTGTGATGATGTTGATCTTGATCTGATTTAGATTGTGAAAAGCAATGTATCCGATATCATCCCCGCGTGTAACCGTCAAGCCAACCATACAGGTATACCTACTCCCATTATACAATAGGACTTGATCCTTTTGTTGCTCTTGCTCCTCCAACTTCTGAATGAAACGAAAATTGCAAATGTTTGCTTCACATGTAATGAAAAAGGTCAAAATTGACTTGTGTTCCTGGCATGTTTGCTCGTCAATTCGGTTTATCCAAATCAGAGAATGATCAGATTCTGGTTTTTGCGGACGAATCCGTGGCTGATTGTGATTACTATCTTCTTTTACATACATCCCTCATCTACTGCCACCACCGTACCATGCCATCATCATCATCATCATCATCACCAAGGCCTCGCTGCCAGTCAGGCAAAAATGTGTATCATTACATTCATATTAACGAGCACCGAATTTGCCTCTTTTTCGTTTTGCTGATTGCCCTTCTTTTCATTCTTTATTTTTTTCCTTGTGACGGCTCTATCCAGGGATTTTCTCTCGATAAAGCAAACGAAGAAATACCACGTAACAGGCGCACTGATGCATGATAGTAAAGGGAAAATCCTGTGGAGACCATACTGAAATTAAATAGATTTTTTCGTCTTGGAGTTCTAATTCTTCTCCTTCTTTTCAGCTTCTGTTGATTTCATTTTAATTCACGGTATACCTTATATTTTCGAGTTACTGCGTGAATAACATCCCCCACATCAAGGTGATGCATCTGAATGACTTTTTTATATGCATGTAGCCATACTGTACATATTAGACATATACGCGGTTGCTATATTATTAAAAGCCCACAAGACTATTTGTCATGAATTGGTCTTTTTTTGAAACGACGGTGGCGCGCGGCGTTGAACGTAAGAGAGACGAATGAGAGAGAGGATGATGCAAAAAACAAAATGCTTCGAGGTTCATCATGATAAATACATAACGTGATAAAACTTGGAACAAGTTCATATTCTTCTTTAAGTAAAAACGAAAAGAGATAATAATTGTATGACATCATGCGAGCATCCTTCCTTCCTTCCGCGTCGTCCTCTTCCAAGTTTTGTCTCTGAAAACGACGCGTTTTCTGGTTTTCTTCCACAATACGAAGAAAAGGTGCATGTGCTTTATTGTGTGTGTATGTGCGGAAAGGGTGGGTGGCTTTTGTTATTTGCGCGTCATCTTCGGAAATTGAAATAGAAATGTGAGGGAAAGAATAGAAAGGAACTTTTACAAATGCAGATATAGAGAAAATGACGTTGTGTGTGGCATCATCCTTTTCCTTCAAGCACAATTCAATACTCATTATCGGCCACCTTTTACACGGTAATGTACCAATAATTATTTCACAACAAAAAATCACGTAGTTTTATATTGCTGACTGACACGTCATTAAAAATGGAATGACGCCTAATGGCCTATTGCCGACTATAAACGAAAAAGAACTGCAGGGAGAGATGGTGTCATCTGTTGATTTTGGAAATATAAATTGTCATTTTCACTAACCTGACGGCGCACGTAGTCCACCAAGCCTTCCATGCAGGGTTCCATACAAAACGAATGCTGACATGGTAAAAGTTTTGGATTCCTGTATCGGTCCAGGCAAATGGCACAAGTCAATAGCTGCTCAAACTGATCCATCTTGATACAAAAAACGACTAGACTAGGGATATTCCCTGAAGAAGCTCACTTCCGTTTCCCAGTAGTAAATAATTATAATATATATGTCGTTGTTTTTTACAATAAAATATCACAAAAAAATGTATAAACCAAATGAATTTTGTTCGTGAAATACTGAAAATTTTCGTGATTTCTCTTATTCTCAATTTTCTTGTGAAATAAACAAAAAAAAATTCTAAAAAACTAAAAAGGAATCTCGTTTTTTCTCTCTTTGAATCAAACTTGCTTTTGAACTACGTACTTATAATTTTGTATAATATAAAATTTTAAACAATTAGCAGTCGTTTTCAAAGCAGGAATTATTGTCGTCGTTGTTTCTGTTTTCTTAACTGAGAAAAAATACGTGTAAAAAAAGACGTGTGTTTAGTAGTGTGTTTCGTTTTTATCAGACAAGTTGCACACACAATCAAACTGAAACACTTAACCAGACTAACATTCTTATAGCGTAAAATTGATTAATTACAGAGTTTTTACCGACGTCTTTGTTCAACTAAAATGAATTAAGTAACTGTACCGGGATACTAACAATATACAAATTTTTACGCTACCACACTTTAAAAACGAGGAAGGAGACGCCACACTTGTACAAAAGACTCATTTACTACTATGTAGCACACAACCAGTGTAAGTAATAATTACAAGATGGATAGGACACAAAAGTATTTTGTATGTTACAAAATTTTTTCACTAAAAACGAGGAACCCACACTCGCGCACTGATGCAACAACTGTGAAAGAGCTCCGCTCCGAAAACCCGAATCACTGCAAAAACTAGTGAAATAGGCAGACCTACACAAGTATATAGCACTAAATTGTGGGAATGCATACAACACACACACACACACACACTCACAAGTATTTATTCTTGTTAAGAATGAGTAGACATGTTCACGGCCTACATATATGTAGTACTCAAGTACTATTTTGAAAAGTCTATATGTGTGAAAGCTTTTCCGTAATAATAATAATAATAATAATAATGTAATGACTTCTTCGTATGTATGTATCCTTCAGTTTAACTTGGAGCTTTATTCGAAAGAATTAAAGTTTAAAAACTGACAGCCATGCATGCAGTAAAAAGTTAGTCACATCCGTGCATCCGTTACATTAGTTTCCTTCATACTTTCCCAAACGAGTTAAGTGTAAGGAGAAGATATAGTAAGACTCTCGTCCTCCTCCTGTGTGAACGTAGGTATTTAGCTTTTATATTTCCTTCATGTATCCCATGATTGGAGCAAGGAGGAGGGATGAGGGTGATGATGATGAACCTCAGAAAAAAAATGTTTAAAAATTTACTCGTCAGTGGTGTGAAATAGGAGGAAGAAAGAGTGGCAGTAAAAGAGATGCAAAAAATATCACGATATTTTGTCGTTTTCTTTTTGACTGGTTGTGATTGTAGCAGCGGGCTCTCCACTCTGTGTCCTGTTCGTTTTGGCAAAGAGAGAAAACCAATCAGTCTATATCTATCAGTCCACACTTGTTTTTTTGGATGTAATCTGTGATGTATGTATGGTGTGTAGTTGTTTATGTAGATTTCTTCTCGGGGTCTGTATTTTTGCTGTTGGGCTGCAAAATATTAGTTTTAGGGGAGAAGGATGATAAAAATGATGATTAAGCGCGCTGGTTTGAATATAAAAATAGATATGCATAAAGTTTGTAGACATTAATCATGAATAGAATCTTGCGGGGGTGTACAATTTCTTTCTATAACTTCATACATAGCAAACGTGTAGGTTGTATTGGGGTGTTGTATAAAAGTTGCCCTTAAAGGTTGGATCTGGTTCTGCAAAACAGGCCATGTCGGTCTCGGTCCTAACAGGCTTCCGAGGTTCGAAACGCTTTCCCGTTCTTTGTGAAAGAAATCGCACTCACGCAAGCTGTCATTATTGAATTTTTACCGAGCATGTATTGGCAATCTTCATAAGTTGTCTTAATGCTTCTTGTATCTTTCGTGAATACGTTCGTGAAGTTTCCATAAAGCACGACTTGTCTTGGCATATCGTCGCATTTTACAGCAACTGTTATCATTAACGACCAGCTACTTTGAAAACATCCAATTTAAACAATTTGGTGTCGGTCAACTTTAAGACCTCTAGTCATTCTTATGTGCACAGTGCACACTACAGTGAAAATAACATAAAAGTTTCGCACGTGAACTCAAACTCATCAAGGGCCGCTTTTACTCATTATGGTGCAATTGAGACGTTTAATCATATTCAAAGCAATATTAAACAAAGAAGTGTAACGTAATATAAGTGAACAGGACTTCCGGTCTTGGGGTAATTCCGAGTTGGGAGGTTGGGTTTGCAAGAAAAATACTAATTGTTTTTTTTCGGAATTATTGGGTACACAATATAGACTTAATTCTCAAACTAGGTTTACTTAAATGTCAAGGTAAGCCTGTAAAGTAAAATTCTGCTGGTCGTGCATAATATAAGTACTTACCATAAAGCTTTATTTCTTCATCAACTCCGCCACTATTTTACTTTTTTTCTTTCGATTCTTCCATCTCTCATTTCACGGTACAGAGTATATGCCTTCAACTCAACATTCAACATCTACAGCGCCAGTTACACGAATACCAGCAAAGCCAAAGCCATCCCAAATAAAGTTGGCACTAGACACCATTGAAGAATCTATAAATATGGACGCAGATACTCTATTTTTGGGGTTAAAGATGATGATGATGATGTTGCTGCTGCCTGCGACGACGAAGAAGACAACCGGTTTCAATAAAGTAATGAAATGCTCCAAAGCTTACTTCCTTCCTTCTCTCTCATCTACACACACACACACACACACAAACACACACACAACAATATTATTCCTTTTCACCATTTGCCCCACCACAGCAGCATAACAGATTCTCCTTTCCGTTTGTAGGTTTTCGGTGTGTGTACTACAGACCATTCCATATCACACACAAATCCCGAGAGATACACGTACCAAGGTATTCACACTGAAAGAAACTACAAACATGTTTATCAAGCAGTCACCCTACAGCATCATTTTCCCCGATAATGCACACTGATATACCGGGCATTCCTCCTATTATAAAACATGCCATCATCATCCCGTCCACATCCATCCTCCTCTTCCGCCGCAAATACTATTCCACTCAAAACCATATTTACTGACACACTACTTATAATACACGTACTTGTGAAAAATCAGAGGGAACTCCGAAAAAACATCCCAAACTCGTAACAGCATCCTTCCGTCCGTCCGGGACAGAAAAATTAGGCAAGCAGCCTACTCCTCTTCTTTTTGTACTCGTTAGATTTCTCATCCGTTTATGCCTAAATGCATATCCCCACACATGCTTCCCTAATTCTATAGACTCCTGTTTGCTTTATGTATGTCGGTCTTCTTACAAAATAGATTATACATGTATCTATTCATTGACCTAATCACATGCAAAGTGCGGTTTTATAGCATAAAGTATCAGCAAACGGTGGCGCATCCACAACAACCGTATAGGAGCAGCCTATAAAACGAGAGAAAAAACCGATATTTACGAGGGCTACGTGTGCGTACAAGTGTGCATTACTATCATCCTGTCCCGAAACGGAGACGCACACTGACGATATAACTTTATGGGTTGTAAAAATTTCTATATGGATCAATCGTGCCAGATAGGTATAAAATAGAGTGTTGTAAAAGCTTTGAAGCATTTTGTAGTAATGTTAGGGGGAAAAGAATCATCTTCCATTTTCTCCGTTTACTTTTCTGCTCCTCTTCTTCTTCCTCTTTCTGGGTGCGTCTCTCTCTTTCTCATGCATGCACCACCACCACCACACAGCAAAGTCAAGAGCTTCAAAAGTAAACTACAATATGTTATTGTAGTGCACCCTGTATAAAAAGCCGGTTGACAGGTTAACATTACCGATTTAGACTGGTGAGACGATCTGGTGATACTGTCGCAGCTCAGCAGTAATGGCAATGGACGTGATAAAGGGAACAGAGGGAAAAGCATGGCAGTTTCGCTCGTGCAAAATCAGCTTTTAGACGGGAGCAAAGTCATCGCACAGAGAGAGGGAGAGAGACACTTATAAATTGTAGACAGTTGGAGAGGAAATGATCACCGTGGAGTAAGTAGTAGTGTTGTGATTTTTCAGATGGAGGAAAGATGTTGCGTACCTTCACAAGGGCTGATAGTTCCTGATGATATGCATGCCTATATTTATAATATGCTGTCTGCTGTATGGAAAAGGGACTAGAGAAAATTACAAGCTTGCTTTATGTTAGTAGTGACAGTAGGGAAATATGTAAGCCAACTTGAAAAAGGTAGAAAGGGGGCAGCTTGTAGCAACCATTTGACAATGGCAGGAGCATCGTGTGGGAATCGGTAGTGGTAAAACACGTAGACGATGCTAATGTATCGTAATATGGCATGTCAAATTTGGAAGCACAATATGACGATAATATTAGGGGCATTGCAAAATGCATGTATGGTGTATATTATCTATAATAATAATGATCAGATAAGATGCATAAAAGAGCGTCTTTTCCTGTCTTTGTCGTCCTCCACATCCCATCACATCTCACCTCCTCCTCGTGTTGTCCTCCCACTCTGTGAGCCATTTTCCTACAAAAATTGTTATTCTTCGATTTGGTTCGTTCGTAGCTCTTGCTCCAAATTCTCAAAGTATCATCATCATCAGCATGATCACTACCACCGCACCATTCAGCGTCGTCGTCGTCGTCGTCATCGTCATCATCATCTGCCGTTGTACACAATTTAACGGATGGGGGTATTGGGAAAAACCAAACGGTCTGTAACATAAATATGCATAAAATATGCAACCTAGGAGTGTATTCAGTGGAAAGAATGATAAAAATAAAATTATTTACGTTTTGACATAGCTATAAGTCTGCTGCAGCGATGATAACATGGCACATGGCACGTTTATGTCTTCTTCGTCTAAAATCGTGAAATAGCGCTCGGACCAAAATAACTTCCTTGAAATCTACCGTTACGAATCCCACCTTCCACTTCCGACGCAAAACGTGCATGCGATATACTTAATGAACGTTCCCTTAAACTGGCAACACAGAGAAGGAATTGAAGTAGTACGTAATTTCACGGTGGTGGTTGGTTGGATATGTATATGTGGCTATGATGACGACGTCTCTCTATGCGTGTGTGCGGTTGATGGTCCATGATTATCATCCTGCGAATATAAATGTATGACAGGATTTTTGCAAATGCCTTCTAGTTTCTTTCAGAATTAATGCTGTGCAGCTGTACGGTGTATGAAAAAGCATCCAGGATTTCCCTTTTTTTCGTTTACGTTATGAAAAACAGGAAGTCACGTATAAATATCAATTTAAATGGTGCAGACAGTAACGATGATAATAATAACCACCATTGATTTTCCACCGTGTTTCTTTACGCTGACGTTAGGATATTAATGCATCTTCCTGATCACCAAAGATGACTGCAGTGATTCAATAAAAAAAATATCAAGCTAATGACGGATGAACATGTGAATGACGATGTGAAATCCTCATGTGCATTCATTTTGAAAACGGGACTAAAAAAGCCACCGATAAAAAAATGTTTGCTTATTTATTGGCTTGCTTCTTTGCTTAGTGGTAACAGAGCGGAGCGGCCGTTCCAGTCGAGCAGCGGTGAATTGTCAATAGAGTTCCGGAATGGTATGTACCTATAGCACGTTATTTATAAGTTGTGTAAATGATAGTCATCAGTGGGAAAAAAGATAAAATCAGCGTTTTGATCTTTATTGGTGTTCCAAGTGGAGAAAATGAATTGGAATTTTCATCAGGCATCATCAAGTCAACCGGTGGCACACACACACACGGTCCCCTTTGGTGTTGGTGTTATGCAAATATGAATCATGTTCCATTCATGATTATTTATGATACGAGAAGGTCTTTATACTTACCACCAATAAGCGGAAGTAGCTTAGGTACGTTCTCCGTTTTCCTGATATGCACAAAAAATGTCAGTGGTGGGGAAAATATTAACAAAACCGGAAACTTGATTATATTACTATTTTGAATGAAAATCAATTTTACTTGACAATGATAAATGGGAGGAAAAATGGGAAAACCGTAGAAATTCTTGACATCGTGTCTCGCTGTCGGAGCAGAGAGAGAGAAAGAGAGAGAGTGATGCTAATCAAAACTTATCGATTGCTTGATTTCCCCTGAAATAAAATATTGTGCAAAAAAAAAACAACTCATTTCTCCAAAGTACAGTATGTTTAACACGGTTAGTTTTTATTGAAGCTGTTCCTTACCACATTATAACAACCACTCATTTGTCTGACTATTTAAATTGTATATATAGCTTGCTTTACATACATGTGACAAGTATATAACCATTTTAATTTGCTATTAAGCTTTATTTAAACCTCGTGTTCACTTCCACATATTCCACTTTCCACTTCTTTTCGCGTCTTGCCTTTCTTGGTATACACACATTCTTGCTTGTCCAAGTACACAGGAAGGAAAAAGTACTTTGCAGTTCCATTTCCCTTCGTCATAAAACTCCGCAGTTATTGTTATATTTATTGACTTTGTTAATCTAACTTAAAGTTTAGATAAATTATAATTTCTACTCGCTCAACGTAACATATATGTTTCCATATGACGACACTCTGGGTCAATTTACTGTTCTCTCTAAGACTAATCTGCATCTGTCGTATTGCCAGTACTATTTTGTTCATTCTATAGTCACACGGTGCTTATTCGGTTATGTGATTTAAGACTAACCTCGTGTAATATGCTGTATGCTGTAATAACCACCCACGTATTTCATTTACGGAATTAAATTTACCAGGACATCTTCCATTTCCCCTATTTGATATACCCATTGATGCTGCCTGAAGTAAAGTAGCACACAGAAAATTGCTTTGAAGTCGTCAGCACATTAGGTAGTGTTCATACATATTAAATTTCAGTGTAGTTCAAGTAAATTCCTGCTGTCTTATACTTTGGATACTTTAACGATGTAAACAACAGTACAAAGATTTTTGTGCATTTGATTTGTATTATTTCATCAAGAAGAGTGACTGCATGTATGTAATTTCGTGATACCGGTTTTATACATACAGTAGGATTCGAGTGTATGGTATCTAAAAGTTTCAATATGGTCGTCGACGAGTGGACGTCTGACG